>UXGC01000341.1:15926-147624 GCA_900480045.1 Eurytoma adleriae
GAAATTAAAACTAAAATAAAATCTGTTATTACATAAAGAATTAGTATTACACGCGTTAAATTGATGAAGAAGACAAAATATACCCGATGCTCAACCAAAACAATCAACTTTTCGTTAATTATTTGCTAACGTGTGAATTTAGAGGACAATGCGATTATGAAATCCAATTATTTTGTACAGCGGGTCGTCAGAATTACACGGGCGTAAATTACGGCAGTTTCGAGAGCTGTAAATATTGCAGCTCGCTGAGGAACTAAGCGGCGTCCACGCGCAGCCTGGTACTTTGCCAACAAAACTATACGGATGCTGCGTCACTCCCTGCCGTCGCTCTAATTAGCATCACTTTTCAGCGAAACGAACCTCGTCGAATCGCTTCATCAGCGGGACTGTCTTTCGGAAAATCACTGCGCTCCCCGTAGATCTGAAATCAAAATGTTTTTAACCGTATTATTTTTGTCGTGTCATTTTCACTGTTTTCACTGGTTCGTGAATATTACTTGTTTTAATTTATAGGGGTATTTATCTTTTACTCTCTAAATAGGGAAAAGAAAATTCATGAATATTATGTATACCTATACCAATAAGTGAGTACACACTTATTCTATGGAGAAAACTTTTTATATTGCGTATTTTTTATTGAGGGTACTATGGGTCTAAAATTTTTATTTCCAATTAATAATAATTTCTTTATAATAATAAATCTTTATTTACTGAATAAAGAAAAATATAAATTTTTAGCCTATTTTTATCTGTTTCTACAAAGTTATGCTGTAAAAAGTCAAACAAGGGCTTAGCAACAATGTCTCTTATAGGAAATCATTTGCGCTAGAACTAGAAGACGCAAAATGTCATTTCTGAGTTTAAAATAAAAAGCCCATATAGATTTGTAGTTTTCGAAGAAAACTAATGTTAAAACCAGTCCGACTAAAAACTGAGTGTACTACTTAATGTTAATTCAATAAAAACTAAAATTAATTCTATTCCTTGTATCACTTAAAGTAAATTATTTAAAACTCAAGTTAAAACTAGTCCGACTAAAATCTGCTTATACTACTTAAAAAGAATTTCGTGTTTATAAGCCGTATACTCGAAGTTTAATATATTATGTACCATCTTCAACATAGTAATTTCTCATAACAATCGTATAAAATACACCAATTAACGAATCGAAGAACATGTTTAAATTTTTCAAAAGATTGTAGTTCTACTTCCAGTAAATGGTAACCCGTAAGAGACAGTTTTGGTAAGCCTTAGTTTTTACTACTTTTCAAAGCATAACTCTGTAGAAATCAATTGAAATCGGCTAAAATATTATATTTTTCTTTATCTGTATACTACCCGAACCATGTAAATCTGGAAATGCAAATAGAGACACATATTCAGTAAGTAGTGTACAACTTTTCACACACAATACGCCACGATTCTTATTTTCTAAAATAATTTTAAATTTCCACATTCAAACAGTACACTTCTAAAAACATAAGTCGTAAACTAAACAACTTTTATTTCTCCGAATTTCTAACCGGACCCAACCCTCAATCACCGCGTGTCTTCTCGCGCCGCGCACTCCCACCTGTCGCGGCCGAGGGTCGCGCGCGCGTCGGTCGCGAGCGTGGGAGGGTCGCAGCCCCACGGCCGTCGCCGTCGACGTCGTCGTCGTCGCCGGCGATATCCGTCATCGTTAATGCGCGCCGGCTGCGCTCGCCTCCCGCACAAAGCCCCGTTGGCGCGGACAGCGCGCGCCGCAAAACGGCGGGGGAGGGGAGGGGGGCGGAGACGGGCGCACCGGAGACTATTGATATAAACGCGCGCGGGGCGAACAAAAGCCGCCGCGCCGATAATTACCGCCGCCGGGGGGGGCGAAAAAGGGAGAGGAGAGGCCGGCGGAGGAGCGTAAACAGCCCCCGCCGACGAGGGGGCGGGGGGAGACGGCCTTGTAACGCGAGCCGTCCCCGAAAGTTCGCCGGGGCAAGGATTCCAGCTTACACGGGCGCTAATTCGTCGGGGCCCGGCCGATTAATCAGCCCCCGCGCAAACACCCGACGACGCCGGTATTTGAGCGCGCGCGCGCGCGCTCGATTGTACACGGGCGCAAACTCGCTGAATTATGAATGCGCGCGTGCGCGCGCCGCGAGAAAAACGAGGCTTGCGCGATTTGTTCCCGGAGGCTGCGTGGGTGATGCGTGGGTCGCGTGATGTTTCGTGGGATTAAATTGTAATTTTTCTTCTTTTTTATTTTTCTTGAGTTTGAGGGAAAAGTCCTTACTTTTATACGCTGTAGCGAACGTTTTTTCTCATGGTTTAGAGAAATTTGACTGTTTTCAAAGGGAGGAGAAATAGATTCTTTATAGCTTGACAAAATAGTACATTTCGGTACAGGAATGTGGATGTTAATTTAATCTGTATGACGGTTTTCGGAAAAGTCGCACATGGTGAGTAATCACTTACTCACCAGTTTTTTTTTAACAGAATTTTATAGTTATTAAAGTGACCAGAGTGCTATAAAACGATACGTTTCGTTCGGTAAGTAGGTTCTTTGAGTAACTTAATATTTTTTTTTTAAACTACTAAATACTTCAATAGTATTTATCTTTAGTGGATTTAAACAATTTTTTAATTTGAAATTAGTTAAAGAAATATTTATTTAAAATTATTAAACTGCTGTTCAGTGTGAATAAATAAATAAATGAACAAATCATTTTCCTGCAATTATTGCGAAAATCAGATTATACGTAAACATGATATTTGAAACTACATTATCAGTTCCCTAACTATAGAAAAACACCGAAGTAATGCAATTTCTAATCAAGCAACACTAAACCCCGATTCCGTAATCCGGACTATAATCGTTACCGCTACAAAGTGCTTCGGGAAAATGATAATCCCGTAAGGACATATTTTTGAGCGAGCTAAAGATTAAAGGAATCGGGTAGTTTACGGGCGGGCAAACGGCCGGAACGTGATCGCGCAAAAATAGCCGGGGCGCGCGTCGCGGAGAAAACAATGACGGTCAATGCCTCTCGAGTTTAAGTAGTAATACGGCGGATATGGCCGGACGCGGGTACAAATACACTTCCCTCAAGTTTGCCGGGTAACATCGAAAATTGACCCTCTGCGGGAGACGTGAGCGAGTCCAGCTCGACCCTTTATACCCTATCCCCCCCGGCCGGCTTGGTCTTTTATTTCACTCCGCCGATGTTTCGTTATCGGACTCCCCCCTTTTTCCTTTCCTCTTCACATTTACTTATCTGAGCGACTCCCTCGCTCTTTTTCTCTATCTTTCTGCCTCTCCCTTTCTCTATCTGGCTCGCTCTTTTTTTTCGCGCGTATCTCTCGGTACTTTTTAAGCTTCCGCTCACATATTATTCCGCTCCGTTATTGTCCCTTTTCTATACTGCTTCTCTTCTTATTCTATCGCGTTCGCAAATTTTTCGCGATGTATACTCTTGAATGGTTCGCTGGTGTTTTATTCCTTGCAGTGGATATTGTTTCGAATTTTTTCCACTTTTTGATTTTCAGCTCGGTGATTGGATACGAAGAGTCTATTAATTTTTTTAATTAGCGGTATAAAAACACTAATTAAGTGCAGTTCCCCTTTAATATCATATTTGTTGAACTAGTTCTTTCGAAAAAAAATTAGAATAGGCAATATTGCGTCAACGTTTTTTAATTAATGAAATTTACGCTGTAGGTCGCTGAAAAAAATGTCAACAGTGCTTTGCAATATTTTAAAATTCTGTTTTTATTGAAAAATAACAATAGTTATTTTCATTTAGTCCCCTTTTTTAATTGTTTCTTTAAAATGTTTGTAGAAATTTTGTAAAATTTATTAGATTTCACGAAAATTCTATGTGTAACAAGTTTAATTTTTCCCTTAATGACAGAAATGAGATCAATTTTGCACTAACAAGAAATTAGTAATTTCAACTATATATTTCTTTAAAAGTTTGTCAAGTAAATGTTTGTTCTTACAAAATATATTTATGGTTAGTTTCAAAAAATTGTTTAGTTGATTTAAAAAAATATTTACTCGGCAAACCTTTAAAGCAGAAATATTTTGTTAAAATTACGAATTTTTTGCAGTGTACAATATAGAATAAATTTTATTTTTGCTACACGAAGAAAAAGTTTTACTAAAAATTGCAATAGTCTATTTCAAACTTCTCGCAAATTATCTTTGTTAGCAACATTGCAGCAGTTTACTAAAATTTACCATAAATCTAATAACTTTTACTATAGCTCTAGTAATTTTTAAGAGTAACAATTGTAATTTTTCCAAAAAACACAGTCCGTGAGTACATTTAAATATTACTATTGCAAATTTTAGTACGGCATTTTTCTCCGTATAGAACACTTTTCTCATATGTGCGACCTAATACCACATAATACAATTGTAAAAAAAAACTAAAACTGTGCTCAAATTGAAAAAGCAACAGGCGCATTCCTCCACCCCCTGAAACATTAGATCAAGAAACATCCCAAAAAATATCCACTAAACATCCCTCCCCCGATTCGTGCACCTCGCGCACCGGCCGCCCGCGCGCATCCCAACCTTCACCTTCGCGGCCCTCATCAGTCGCCGCGGCCACGTCTCCCGGCTCCCCTCCTTGATCAATCCGGGCTCTCGCTGGCCTCTCTCGCCCCCGCGCGCCACCCCCTTCCGCGTGGGGGGAGCACGGCGCACTTGCGTGCATTAGGCTCTCTTTCGGCCGCTTCCCGCGGCATCTCCGGCGCGCTGCGGAGGCTGCGCGGCTCCTGCGCACTGCGCCCTACCCCCCCACCCGGTCCTGCACCGGCGGTGCGCGCGCGGTGGGGGGTGGCCCCGAGGAGCGGATGCTGAGCGCGCTCAGTCTCGCGAGTCCCGGCGTCCGAGGCGAGCCGAGTGCGCGCCGTGCGTCCAGCCCCGTCGCCCTCCAGTCGCGTGCACATAGAGAAACAATATATACGTATACACACGTATATACAGATATACACATAAAGAGCGATATACATATAGGTATATATACATACACATAGGATCGCGAGGAGCCGTGGAGTGGGTATAGTGTGCGGCAGTGCGGCGACCCCCCGGCGCGAGAGGATATGAGGAGCTGCCGCGTGCCGGGCCGGGCCGGCGCGACCCATCGCCGAGGCACGGCTCACCTGGCCGAACGCCCGCGCAGCGCGACGCGTCGGTGAGTGTTCACCCCTCGCAGCGCGGACCAAACGCGCCCCCCGCGGTATGTACGTGCCCACCCGCAGCTCCTGCCGCAGCTCGCGCCGCACTTTCCCGGAGCCCGAGGGTGCGCGCTCTCCTTCCGCTCGGTTCTTTCGAGTTTCTTTTTTTCTTCCCTTTGGAGGTCATTTGTGCAGGTAATTTTTTTTGGGAGCGGTGGTGGTGGAGCGCGGATAATTAGCGGACTCCACGTCCACGCCCCACGTGAGTAATGACGGTGTGATTGATGCGTTTAAGTGGATCCCGTTGGATGATCTGTGAGTGGGTGAGAATTAATTGGTGGATAGAACGTCGGTTGCTCGTGGTTAGGTGAGAAATTTGGGTGTCTGTTTGAAGTTAGGGATAAGTAGATTTTACGTTTGGGGGTCAGGTTTTGTTATAAGGTACTTACTTGAATTCATTGAAGAGGATATTCGATGGTATCTGGATTTTTATGTATTTGAATAACTGATGATGGAGTTTTTATAAATTTCCTATACTTTATTATTAAAGAAAGTAGCAGTAAGTTACAATTAAAGCTTTTAGTCCTCTTTAAAAAAGTATAAAGCTTCCGAAAAAAATAATGTTTATGATCAAATCTATACATTCAAAATTAAAGAAAATTTCATTTAATTATTAAAATTCTGAATATAGTTCCAAACATATCAACATTAATTTTTAATTATTTTAACATTATCTTCTTATTTATAGTTATGATGTACTAAATAATTAATTTTAATTCGCGTTATTAATTTCAATCCATGTACATAATGTTTTAGTTAATGGTTACATTGCGTGGTTTACAATGGAATTAATTTATCTACAAAATACTATATAACCAGTAGAGCTTTCTCAACGAAATAATAAATGCCTGATATGAATTATGTAAAATTCTAATCTATTATTTTGCACGAGAAGCTGGCATCGTAGAATATAGATTAACTTATCTATTTTAAATTACTGGAAAATCAATACAGAACAGGAACACTTGCATTGTAAAATTAATATTAAATGTTTTCAATTTATTGCAGTACTTCCAATGGTTTATTACTTTTATTCGTATGGCCTTAGTAAAAATTTTGTTTTAAAATTTCTACGATTACTAATTTAACAGTGAGAAGGTAACAATTAAATGTAACGTTTAATTTCGTTTGAATTATTGAACAAACACATAAAGGTATAGGTAAAATGTCGATATTTCTGGCATTGATAAATTGTGGGTCACAAACATCCGCAGCATAAAAGAAAATTTTTTAATTTACACCCAAAAGGAAATTCTCGATACAGTAAGCGTTCAATAAGTGAGTCCCGCATATCATAAATAACTTAAGCCCACATGTTAACAGTAAATCCCGATGTCCAAAGCGTCTTTTTCTCATTCTGGCACTAGAGCTTACAGCAGCTCAAGAAAATACAATATCCCAAAGAAAAGCAACAACACCCGATCCAATAAGGTCCAAATTCCACCCCCTCCCCGGGTCAGATTCGCCCGGACCTCGTACATTTCTATAAATAAATCAGCATTTCAAAGCCCCGGGGGCGCATCAATTTTCCAAAATCCACGGCGCATTCAATACTCGGCTACACCCGCGTCGATGATCGACGGCGCAAAAAGTGCGCACCCAGCGCGAGACAAACATTACAAGGATTACACGGCCGATGATGTTTTTCGCCGCGGAATTAGCGGGGCTTTGCGGCCGGAATTTATTAGATCTCGCTCGCACGCGGGGAATGATTTCCGCCGGTGCCCCTTTAATCCCGCGGCCGCGGATTCCGCTTTGATCCGGCGGCCGCGCCGCGCGATTGAAACTGCCGCGGCCGAGTAAATTATTTATTATAAAATTCGCCCGCGCGCGGGCATTATATTAACCGGGCATTATTGCTGCGGCGATGAATTTTGCGGCGGGCGCAATCGCGGAGACGCGCAATTTGTCCCGCTGGCTCTGTAGTTTCGCGCGGCGCGCCGGGGATTATCATTTGTCGGCGGGGTTAATGATTTCGATGGGACGGGATTAACGACGGGTTGTGGCGAGCGTGTGAATGCTGTTTTTGTTGAGTTTAGTCTTTTGGTGAGAGAAATGTTCTTGGTGAATGTGTAGTTGAAAATGGAGCTGCGATAGTGGAGGGCGCTTTCTTAAACGCAAGAGGAATTCATTTTTATGAGTTATTGAGTTAAGTTAAGTTATTCACTTGGCGATGATCGCTGTTATCCTTTTATCGCGTTTTTCGATTCGTTAGTGTGTTTTGTTCGATTGTTATGAGAAATCACTGGGTTGAAGATGATGTAACAAACACAAATTTTTTTTAAGTAGTATAACCACATTTTAGTCGTACTAGTTTTAACTTTACTTCTAGGAAATGCAACTAGTACTAAGGTAGGACTATTGCCTAAAAAATAAGTTTTTTGTATTGTAAGAAATAGAAGTTACCTATTAAGCATCACCAGAAATAAATAAATATTTTTTTGGCAAACATTGAAAACGAAAAATGCATTTTTGGTCGATTTTGGGGATGGTCCTACCTTAATTAACCAAAATGTACCTTTCGATTGGAAGTCGATACTTAAGGGCTGGAAATCGATTTGAAACGTTTTATGTATTACAACATTTGCAAAATATTGATATTCTAGAAACGGAATAACAGTTGAAAAAGTAATTTATGCATTTCATTTTATCGATGAATAGGCAGTATCGTAGTATTTCATTAAGTATAAATCATCTGCGTTTAATTTGATAAATTATTAAATTTAATTAAATCGTATTTCAATGGAATTGATATTTACAAATTTATGTTAATTAAATTCAAAATGAAAAATTGGAAGTATAAGTAATACATTTATTTAAATATATAAATGATATTCCAATTCCATTACGATATTCCTCTACAGAAATACACTACGCTATTCAATAAGTGTACGTTAAAATTAATTACCTTCCCCTTGGTATCAACAAGTAAGTAATTCAATCATAGTAGTATACTCATATTTTATTAAACTTTAGTAAATTATTTCTATAATTGTAAATTTAACAATTAAGTAAATATGTATTCAGTATATGTTAGTAGAATTTTAATTATCGCTCTTAAAATGAAACATTTTGTTAGATAAAAGCTGCTCTGTACTTTCAGGGTCCGCGCAGGGCTGCAATGCGGTTCTGTCTAAGGCTATGGCCATCCTAAGATTAATTAATTTTAGTTACAGAATTCGCGACACACTCTCCTTTGCTTAAGCAGTTTAATGCTATCCCCTTGGCACTTCTAAAATATGATGGGTGAGAAAGTAAATTCAGATTAATTAATAAACTTCTTGGAAGTTCGGGAACTTCTATTAGTTATTCCGGCCCACCAATATGCTCCTAACTAAGCGGCTATTCCACCTTTTTATTATTCCTATAGATTCAACGGTATGAAATGCATTTCATTTAAATATTGATTTAATCATTTCATTTAATTCTCTTTTAAAGTGAATTAAACAAAAACTCAAGTTAAAACTAGCCTGACTAAAATACACTTATACTACTTAAAGCGAATGTGTAAAAACTAAAGATAATATCAGTCCGACTAAAATTCTGTATACTACTTTAAGTGAATTTTAAAAAACTCAAGGTAAAACTAGTCTGTCTAAAATGCACTTATACTACTTAAAGCGAATATGTAAAAACTAAAGTTAAAACCAGTCCGACTGAAATGCCTTTATACTACTTAAAGCTATTTAAATAAAACTACAGTGGAAGCTAGCCTGACTAAAATGGACTTATACTACTTAAAGTGAACGTGTAAAAACTAAAGATAATACCAGTCCGACTAAAATTCATGAATACTACTTAAAGTGAATTTAAAAAACTCAAGGTAAAGCTAGTCTGACTGAAATACACTTATACTACTTAAAGCGAATTACGTAAAAACTAATGTTAAAATCAGTCCGACTAAAAACTGAATGCACTGCTTAATGTGAATTCAATAAAAACTAAAATTAATTCTATCCCTTGTATCACTTAAAGTAAATTATTTAAAACTCAAGTTAAAACTAGTCAGACTAAAATCTGCTTATACTACTTAAAAAGAATTTCGTGTTTGTTAGCCGTACACTCGAAGCTTAATTTTTTCCTCCAAAAAAAAACAGAGTATATATACCATCTTCAACATAGTAATTTCTCATAACAATCGTATAAAACACACCAACGAATCGAAGAACGCGATAAAAGGAAAGCAGCGATCGTCGCCAAGTGAAAAATTGCCGAGGACCCTGTCTCGACCGTCCGTGCTCTTTGCCGGCGCGTTTAAGAGAAAAAGGTTGGGAAGAAAAAAAAAAAGAAAGGAGAGCAAGAGGGACGACGAGAATTCGACTCGTATCGCACTCGGAAAAGCGGGAATCCAGCGTGCGCTCGCGCGCGGAGGGATCTGCCCGTCGAAACTCAATCACGCGAAAACGACGAAAGCCACTCGCAAACGGCCAACAGCATTACCAAGTGGAAAGCCGCAGGGACGTCGGCCTTGTCCTCCCTCGCCGCGCGCCTCCGGGAAAATCCGGCACCGGCCCGCGGCGAGCGGCGAGCTAAAAAAAAAGAACCGACGCGCCGAAAATTCCGCCCACTCCTCGCGCCCACGAAGAAAAATGTTTTTGCTCTCGTCCTCTCTCGTTTTTTTCCTCGCCACTTGGTCTCCTAATTGGCCGGCCACGGCGGCCGCGGTGGAAATCCCCCGGCGCGAGGCGGACACGCTCGGTTGAGCGATTGCCCGAGCCGGCCCCCGCACCCGTGAAGTATGCGTGCGCGCGCCCGGGCTCGCTCGCGCGCCTCGACGTCTGCGAATGCCGTCTTGGTCGGCTGTACGTAGGAGTGGGCGCGTTGCCCTTCCTTCGCCTCGTGATTTTCTCGGAGAAATTGATTTTTTACGCGATTGATAAATGTTTCCGGGGAAATTGTTATTTCGTTGTGTACCTTCGCGGTGGGATGTAGGCTGAAAAATAAGATATAAATTACGAATTTTCATAAATCGGTATGTTACGTGAAAAATAAAATCAAATTTTATTAATTATGTCTGATAGAATATCTAAAAATATCAGATAAGTATTTTTTCTTTTTTTATTTAACGATTATTCACGACTGTATAGTGCTACTGTATAGGTATAGTGATATTACGCCGTTGTGACACCATGTTTATTTAAAATACGTGCGTATCTGTAACACGTAGATTTTTATTATAATTAAGCAAATTCAAACGAATTTGTTATTAAATTAAAATTTAATCTCTCATATAAAGAATTAGTGTAGAATTTTTTTAATTACACACTTCAACATTTCATTATTGAAATCCAATAATTTATATAAACATAATTCGTTTTACTTTACATTAAAGTCTTTTGAAAAATCTTTGCAGTACAACAAACATGATTATAATTTATGTTTCTATTTTAATTTTAAAATACGCTATTCTGTTTATTTTGCAAAATACATGATTTAACGTTTGTTTAGCATACCTAATAATTTCGAAAATTAAAATGATTTTGCCGTCGTTTTGCAATGATGAAGCTTTTAGCTTTGAGTAAACTAATTAACGCAACAAAGGAAATCTTGTTTATTCACGTTGCGCTGTATTTGCAAGATTGTGTAATCGGATGAAACTTGTAATTAGAACAGCAAGAAAAGTATTCCTACCTAATTAAAAGCTGAAATTACATTTTATAAACAAAGTGCGCTCGATACTTTTTCGATTTAACCGAAAAGCTCTCTATCATATTTCTCCAAGTAATAAGAAATAAATATAATCACTGAAACATAAAAAATGTGAAACAATTCGCTTCGAAATTCTTCTTTTACTCTAAATTTTAAAAACAATCCCCGGAAATCCTCCTTTCATTCTCAAGCATTCGAAACAGTGGCTCAATTCCACGGCGTAAAAATTAAACACACAGCGCCGTCCACTTCGACTTTTCGCTCTCGATTTTCCGCGCAGCCCGTGCCCATTGTGCCTGCCCCCGCGGTATAAATCTATTCATCCATTCACGCGGCGCCTCCATTGTTCCAGCAAAAAGGTAACAAGTATCGCGTATCTCCGGCCTGGGCCTCCTACGCGTGAAAAAGTGCCGAGCGACAGCTAACAGGCATACATCCCCTCGAAGTTAGGGAGCGAAGACGCCGGGGCGAAGGGAAGGGGACGCGTCGCGGTGGGAGCCGCTGGCGCAAAAAAAGGACGTCAGGTCGTGCGTGAATCATCCATCCTGGAATTCCGGGTATTAGGAATCTCTCCCCGACGGCGAGCCGGTGGGTCGCCCACGAGCCGTCCAGTCGGTTTAACCCTCGAGGATATCGGGTCCGTTTTCTTGTCCCCGGGCTGATGTAGCCCTTCCCTTCCGTTTGCCTCGCGCTCGGCGTATTGTACGCAGGACCCGGAGGCGCGCAACGTTCCGGAGGAATTTCCTCGCGGTGGCGAGCTTTTTCGGGGAATGCGCGATTCGTAGGCGCGGGGATTATTAACTTCGTGCGCGCGGCGTGTAATATTTATTCGGGGACGAATCACGGGGGATGTACGGCCTTTCGGCGTCCGCGATAAATGGTTCGAGGGAGGATGGAATTATTGTACTCAAATTTGTAAAAATTAAGAGTTTTATTGAATTTAATTTACCGTTGAAAATTAAGTTACAAAATTACAAAGTAACAAAATACAAAATTACATAATTAAGTTATAAAAAGAGTTACAAAATGTAATCAAATGGCATTGCTTTATATAAAGGTTAATATTGCTTCCTCCTAGAAGAAGCTTTGTAAGAGTATTTTTGCATTTATTTTATAAAAATAAAAATGTCAGTAATTTATCATGTAAGTTTTTTAAGAAATGTAAGAATGTATAAAGTTACTGATCTCTAAATCTTGAACAGTGAATTTATCACTTTTCAGAATGAAATGTCAGATGCTTTTATTTTTTTTTCTGTAAAAGTAATATCTAAAGTGGAGTAATATTCCCTGTTCTAAAATATAGAAAGTAAACAAATAATATTGATAATAATTTGGAAGAAAGGTAAAAACTTCGACTATATATTAAAGAATAATCGAATTGTATTTTTCCTTTTTTCATTTAAAAATTTATTAACAAGGATATCATGAGATAAATTTTACTGTGGTCTTGACGTCATCTCGACGTATTATATCTACATGGTGGATTTCTACGTTAGTAAACATTAAATTAAAGAAAGAAAAAATACGTCGATTATTTTCAATATTCTAACAAACAGCCATTATAAAAAATAAAATTATATTGATTTACAATTGTTTATTTTACGTTAAACTAGTGTACTTTAAAGCAAATCATCAATTCTTTATTATTTTATAAATAAGTTAAAGATAACTTTAAAGAGTAAAATATTATAGACTTTTAAAAAATAATACCAAAAGTAAATTCTATTATCCTTATAAAGTAGAATAAAAATAATACCCGGATTTTAAAAACGCATAATACCAGCGTCTAACACATCCCGCATACAAATAAGACGCATGTGAATAATTTTGAAATTTCCCTTTAAAAAAATCGCGAAATTTAAAATGCGCTTTAAAAAGATTCTCCTCTTGCTCCCCGTAGCGTATGATATATCAAAAGGCCGCGCTTCAATGGCAAATCTTAACTAGACCACTTTAGCCGTAATGCGCGACGCACACTGCACACGTAATTTCTCCCGGGCGCTCATCCTCCCCGTTCCATCGGGGAATTTTCTTTTTTATTCCCCACCCGCCCACTCCGGGCGGCTCGTTGCTTTCTTGGTCTGTCAGGCTTTTCGGATGAGCATCGCATATAGGATACGCGATATTCCCGTCTCGTACCGTCTCGTTCGAGCCCGGCGCCCCCCTTCCGGTGCCTTTCACCGCGCGGCTCCTTCGCTTTCTTCACTTTTACTTGTCCAGCCCTTTTTCCCCATCGCTTGATTTTCCTTCCTCCCCCTCCCCCCCTTTTTTCGGCCGAATTAAAATTCGCCTTTTTTTACGAGGCCGCAGACCCTTCGGAGCTTTTTTTACGCTTTATACCGCCCCGGCCTTTTGTGGCTTGTTTGGCTCGGCCCTCGTTTCCTTCTATTTTTTCCGACCTCCTCCTACTCGCGCGCGCACGCCCCTACCCCTCCTCCTTTCGTCTTTTTTTTTCATCTTTTTCAATTATACTTCCAGCGCGATTTTAGTGCCGGGCGGGAGAGGGACAAAGAGCCGTTCCGTGTTTTCCCCGGAAAATCGAGTCTCTTTCGGAGCTGAAAAGAATTTAATTTTATCGCCCGGATAATGGGCATCATTTTTATTTATATTTCCTTTTTCGGCGCTGCCATTGTGCGCATCGATTGATTTGTTAATTTTTTTTCTCTCCTATAATTTTTATCGGCTTTTATGTGCAGAATTTAATTTGAAAATACACTATTCTATTTATCCTGCAAAATATGATTTGAATGTTTGCGTTAAATGAATTGTTATCAAATGGAAAAGAATAGCGTATATTGTACCCTTTTATTAATGACTTTTAGTAAACTTTTGAAGTAATTTAGAATGACTTATATTCTGACGCAATTAATTAGCGATTTACTTTGGTAAATATCGCCCGTTCGAATTTGCGAGGTTTAAAACTTCGTCCACGCTCACTTTCCCCGAAAGCCTTGACAGTGACTGTGCGCCTGTGAAATTTAATTATTTCACCCTTTCTTCATCATCCACGTTGCTTCCAATCAGTTTAAAGTCTCCCTTGTGAATCTGTTCCCTTTAATTTTCGTCCTCCAAATCAACACTGGCATATTGGAAAATATCTTTTATACCGCCCACCCCGATATACACTTTTCCTACTTGCACAAGCAATATTTGCATTTCTTCTTTTAGAAAAAACTGTTTACTCTAAAGAAAGTTTCTTCTATCACTAAAAATTTGATCGTTCTTTTTTACATAGCTTATAATTCTATCTCATTCGGCTGGGGTGAAATTTCACTCTTATTTTAAAGTTTATTCGCTGAAAGAGTCATCACTCTATACGGATGTATATTAGTTATTAATTTTACTCTTAGAGTGAAAATGGACCTCCTCTAGAGTGACTCTATTCGAAGAGTCAAATTTAACTCTACAGGAGTGAATTTGGCTATAGTAGAGTGAAAGAATCACTCCATACGAGTAGAGTGACTTAACTTTACTCTTAAGATAGAGTTAGTATGCTGAGAGTCAAATTTTACTCTCCATGAATGAAATTTCACCCTAGTAAAGACAAATGATCACTCTGTATGGATAGAGCATTTTATAATTTCACTCTTACTTAGAGTGAGCATCGCTTCCTCTAGAGTGACTTTATTAACAAAGTAGTTCCCGTTCTCTTTTCCTTTCACTTTAATTTTGAGTAAACACAGTCACTCTACTTAGTGCGAGTCAATGGAGTTAGTTTGAATCTAGTCTTCTAGTGAAAATTTCACTCCATTGGAGTGAAATTTCACTCTAGTCGATTTAGTCCGATATACTTATAATTCCTGACTATAAACCAAATGCAGTGAAATAATGAAATCATCGATCGGTCAAGGCGTCGCCTCCGCGAGACGACGGCGGCCCGCGTTTATTCACTCCGTTGAAATTTAATGGAAATGTAAACCATCTCGGCCGGAATAGTTGCAGTTCCGTCTGGCGCCGTCGCGATCGGTCATGCGCACGCGTTTATTCCTCCCGACGTTGTCCTCTCTCCTTCGCCTAATGCCTTCGCGAGCTCATGACTCCCGATCCCCGACTAATTAACACTTCATCAAGTATTTCTCAAGGTTTCCACTTTTAATTCTCACCAGCCTCCCCGTCTATTCGTCTTCGTCCGTGACCGTTCCGGACTATTTTTTTTCTCCGTAAACTTTCTCCCATTCTCCGGCGGTAATGATGAAGAAGGCCACGAGTTGTAGTTTCCCAGAAAGTTTATATATAAAAGGTTAGTTTACTTTTCGGTTTCTTTAAAGGTGAAAAATTGCAGGCGATTTTTTTTAACTTTTCTTGAAGTTGAAGATTTTTTTTTTTTTGAAGATTTACGGAATTCTGGTGTTTATCGTAACCAAATGTTTCTTACTTATTAGAATTACTTTTGGAAGGTAAAGAAGTACACAATTTAAATAAATATCTTAGCATTAAATTTTTTTTTTCAGTTAAGTGTTATTTAATTCAGAGTTAAATTTATATATTAAACTACTTGATAATATAAAGTTTACGTTATTTTTATTTTTTTGTTTCCTGCGATCATTGTCCTCTATAGGATAATCAAAATTATATATATAAAGCTATACTTTCATAATTACACAAAAGTACATATATACAATCTTAGTAAGTAATAATTGAAAGATTACAGAATACAAACATCAGTACACACATTCCCTCCAAATTAACTTTCGATCACTGAACAGCATGACACTCCCGTTGTCAAACACTCGATTGCCAGTGATCGAATTCGACCCCAAGACAAAACTCTCACCCAGTTGGCAATCTTAATCGGCCGCTGCGAGATCGATTTTCTATTACCGCTGATTAGGTACTTGCGCAGCCGCGTCCTCGATCCCTCCGGCGCGCGCGTATCCCCGATATTTCCGTCTGTCCAAAATTATTGTGATTAGGTGGAAGAGGTTCAGCGGTGGAGCGACGCCACGCGCATTCAGCGGATATATATACCTCCGGCGCGTAAACGCATCCTGCCGGTGGCTTAGATTCACCTATTCATGCGATCCTCATCGCTCCGCGCGCGCGCTCTCTCATGCTGCTCTTGCCCCCCTCCCCCCCTCCTGTGATTGGTTTTCGCTGATGCGGATCCGAATCCACTTTGGCATTCATTCGCGCGTCTCCTCGTTCGTACGTACATGTATTTTCTTGTATTTATGGTTAATGACTAAGTAGGATTTCGACGCTTCAATTTCACGTGGAAATTTCGCGTATTCATCTTTAGGCTGGTTTGGTTTGTTATTACTACGTTTATTTCCGAATGATGTAAGAGCAGGGAAAATATTAATATCGTGTTTTTTTTAACTCCAGTGTTAGTGGTGTGAGAAGTTTTCTCTCTCTAAAGTTGAATTAGTGAAGAATTATACTGAAAATTAGTGAAAGGTTCTGCATCTAGTTATCATCTAGTATATTTTACTAAATTTTAGTGCATTTTATTTATTTTTAGTATAATTTTGCACTAATTCAACTTTATAAGACTCAATATTTTTCTATAATTTTTAAGGTTTTTATACCACGGTATTATATAAGTAAGAAATGTGTAGTATTTAGAAATATTATTTAATTTCCTTTTGAATTTCCGTGAAAAACTTTTAATAAAATTGCTAAGAGCAAGAAGATACGTTCGACTTTTGATATTGTACGACTTTCAGAGGGACAAAATCATACGTTGCGTGAGAATAAAAAATTCTATATCTATTCATGTGCACTCGATTTCAATATCATGTTTGATGTTCAAGCATCTTTTCGATTCTTTCATTTCCTTTTTTGATCGAGACATCGCGCATCCGAGATTTATGCCCAGTTTCTCATTTTCCGAACTACACCTTACAAAGTGCTGACTCGCCGAGTCACGAGCTACGTTTAAAATTGCAATTTTATTTTGTTATTTAAATGCATCTTCCTTTAAGCTTTTTTTTTATTAATTGCGAGCTCACGTGATAAAGTAAAAATTTGAAGACCGCAAAAGTATAAGATGTAATACCTTCATCGCTTTATTTTTTATGTTAATTTCATGAAATTTAAAGTTTGCTCGTGTAGTACAATCACGTGTAAACACCAAAATAAAACACTAGTCTCTTTATCGTCTGCTCTGTTGTTGCTTTACTTCACTAAGGGGAAAAGTGAATTTTACACCTCGGCAACGTGCATTCAACTCTCTAAATTTCTTCCAGTGAACATGTCACTAATTTCACTAATATCACTGTAAATAAACAAATATTCACAATTAATAATTTTGAAAATTAGCGAAATTGCAGCAGATATTTGTAAATTAGAGAAATTTCAGCAATAGCTGCGTGGAAAAAAATTGTCTTGCATTATCTCTCATAAAATTCTTCCATCACCCACGCCATTTTTCCCCCATTGATTCACTCCCTTAATCAACTGAAGACCCCCTCAAAAGGAAAACCGTACACCCTCGAAGAAATCGAGAGAGAGAATAAAAAGTCCTCGCGTCCAAATCCCCAGCGAAGAGCAGTGCAAGCATTCGCCGTTTGTTTGCACCGATTCCGGCGTCGGGCGCGGAAAAGAGTCAAAGCCCCGCAGAATAATTCCCCTCCCCTGTCCCCCCCGCCCTCTCCCCGCAGCCTCCCCCCGCGCACGCACCGGCGGAGAGTCGTGCTCCGGAATTTCGCGCCGGCGGAATTTTAATACGTACTTGGGGGGAGAGATTTACGAGAGCACTCGTTCGCCTCCGGGTACATTTACTTAACGAGCCCGGGCTCTCGACTGTCTCGCCGCGGCATTATGCGCGCCCCGCGATATCCCCGGGATGTATATCCAGCCGCTCGCTCGCGGGCTCCGCGCGCGCGTCTTGGCGGGGGAATCGATACGGCGCGGCCGGTCAGGTGTGTACACGCGCGCGAAACCCCGGGGCTTTGAGCGCGCGCGCGCCGGCCGTCAAAGGGCCGGTGCGTGCAGGAGCCCGGGGCGCGTCTTCCGGCCGGCTGTGGGTAGGCACACACGCGGCCCGACTCTTTCGAGGGAGCCGCTGATTTCGATTGGCCCGGGGCCAGCGACCCGCCGATGCTCCCACCCCCCGCGCACCGCCGGCTGATTGACTCGTTTGGAGGCCGACGCGTCGAGGGACGGAGCCGGCCACTTCCGCCTCTCTTGGCCTTCGCGCGCAGGACCTCGAGCTGCGATCGCGTGCCCTCGCCTGATTGTATATAAACTTCGCGTGGGCACGGCCTTGGGTGTGCGCCTTTATTCCCGGGATATCGATGTGAAATTGTTTCTTTGGGATGTTGCGCGATGAAAAAAAAAGTCTGGGTGGATTCATTTTCTCTGCGAGTCCGTGGAAGTGGATTTTTGTAAAATAATAGAAGTATTTTTTTGGAAAAATGATGTAGTATTTTTGCTGTATAAAAATGAAAAAAAAAATCCAAATGTTTTCGTATATCAGTAGAAACACACGAGTATGGTCAGACACGTTTTTTTTTTTCATTAAATAATCTTTATATTTTTTATCAGAATTTTACTAATGTTAAAAAATATTTAACATTTTAATAGTAACCGATGTGTTAATGTTTACTTTAATATAATAGTATATTAAAATTTATTTTATAATGCAGAAAAAGAACGAATGATTTAAATTATAGTAGATACAGACGAGTATGGTAAGACAACCTTTTCTTTTTAATTTTACTAGAATTTTTTTCATTTTTTTATATCATTACAAAATATTTACAAAATTTAATGATAATATATTATCCAGAAAACATTACACTAATGCATGCTTCTAGGCGGTTGCAGTAGTTACAGACGCGTATGCTCAGACAACCCCTTTTTATTTTAGTTCTTTATGTCAGTATCTTATATTCTCTACCGTTAGTACATATATTTTTGAAAAATATTCAAAGATAAAGTAAATTCTATTTCTGAATCAAGAAAACCATTTTTAAAGTAAGTAATTTTTTATGCATTAAAATTCTAGAAAAGAAAAGCTAATAAAAAGTTTTAATCAGCCTCCACGAAGCTCAAAGTTAAAGGGGAGGCAAGACAAAGACGTAAAAAAGTAATAACCAACGTCTTTCTCAATAATAATTACAATCCGCGACATAATTGACAGTCCTCGTAAATCTCTTACAATTCAAGCACTAAATCGCGTGTTCAGCCGGCGTGCAAAAGAGATTTTCTCGCGAGACTAGCGGGGCAGGAAAGGAGAAATAAGCCGCGTCTACGACGCCGGGAGAGAACCGGCGAAGTGCACGCGAAAATCATCAACAGAGACTCCGCGCGCAGACGGCCGTGAGAGTGGGAGAGAGAGGGAGAGAGAGAGAGAGAGAGTACCCCTTGGCGCGCGTCGAGAGAAAGCGCCGTAATAATACTTTGAAATCGCGTAATTTAATATTCCCTCACTCCCGCGTACTCCCCTCCGATTTATGTATTTTTCTTTAATGAAGCTGCGCCCGGAGAAAGGGGCCCGGCGCGCGAAATGAAATTCCGCGGGGCCGCGGCGGATTTTTTTCCTCTCGCGGCGCGGCGTAATTCGCTCGCGGCTGATTTAATTTTCACGGTCCAGCGGGCGGTATTTCGCCGAGGCAGACGCGATTATTCACGGGGCGCCGAGCAGCGCGCGGTCCGTCTGCATTGAGAGCGGTGGGGGAGGGGGGGCTGAGAGGCGCGCGCGGAGACCTTGCGCTTTTCTCGCGGCGATCGCGCGACGAGCCGACGCCCGTTCACGGCTTGTGACTTCGAGACAATGCGAGGGGAGCCCCCGGCTTCGAATTACAAAGCCACTTGGCCTGACTTACGCTCGCTTTGTTTTCCTTACGGATGCTTGGGCTTGATTGATATTTGCCGCGGGATTTTTAACGAGGAAAAGGGGTGTGTTCGCGAGCTTTTTTTTTCTGGGGAGGTGGAAGAAGCGAAAATGCGAAGTTTTCTATATGTAGGTCGGAGGCGAGGAGAGGTTTTGGAAAATAGAGTCGTAGCTTTGGTAATTGGGGAGGAAAAAGTTTTTTGTTAAAAAAGAAGTCATTCTTCTTTTGTTGGCAGAATTTTTTTTGAAAATGCTAAATTTTAAAAAATACATTCGAGCTGAAACATGAGCGAATTGTAAAAAGCCGCGATGTCTATCTCTAAATTCTGTTCTTTTTAGAGATAAAAATACAGCACGCAGAATGTATCTTTTTAATCTCCAATGTGTACCAAGTAATTTTTAAAACTTTTTCTATTTATTTATTTATTTATTTACTAAACACACAAATATCCTTCAATATCAATAATTATACAAACAAAATTAATAAATAAAAAATAACTATATTTTTAAAATATTGGCGCAATATTTTAACGATATTTATTTATTTACGTATACAAGTCTTTTTAATATTATCGTACACTTTAAAATATTCGAATAAGTAATTATCCATATTAACAGGGGTGTAAAAAAACTGCTATTAATCTCAACGTAAGCTCTGCATTTTAATGGTTTATTAGATAGGTCGCGCACCGTTTGTGCCTAATGGTGTGAATATACCATGCATCGCGCTCGACTTAACGAAAATTTCACGTATAAAATTTAATGAGTACAATAACCTTGTGCAATTGACTTAAAATAATAAATTATGCAGATTTTCACGATGCTTGTGCATTGCATTACAAAATATGAAATTTTATAATCCAATATATTAATAAATTCATACATTATGAAAAGGAAAATTGTTATTTATTAATTACACACATTTTTAATTAAAATAATTGATTGTACACAGAGAACAATACATTTTTTTATTGTAAAAATTACTTCAGTTACTTTTTCAGTAAAATATCATATTTGTTTTCATAACAATATTAGCGGGAAAATAAAAACTGTCTGTTTGAATTTTTAGTAGAGCTTCATTGCTCCGCGTGCAATTCAATTACTTCATTAATTAAATTCCATGTAATCCAATAAATCATTTCAAAAATATTTCCAAAAACAAACACATCCACAACGTTACAAATAACAATCCGCCCTTTCAACATGATATTCGACTCTCGCGCATAGTTCGAAATTTTGAACACACGAAAAACCAAGCTCCGGCATTAAATTTCCCAGAACTAAATGAATGTACGCGCTAATGCACCGCTGTAAAATTGCGTGCAAACTGCCTCCCCCGAAAGCGCCGTATATACGGCTGAAAGCGCGCACCGATCCAGGAGAGCCGTGCCCCCCGACGCCGAGTTAAAAATTAGCCTCCGCGGAGCGGGCAATCGCGCGCCGGACCTAAGCTCGCCTTTCCGCGGGAAATCAGCCGCGACAAAGCGAGCCCCCCCCCCCCCCGGCTCTTTTTATTTATGCGGCGAAAAGGGCGCCGTGGGAGAGAGAGAGAGCCGGCTTTTTTTCGACGAGGGCGGGAGATTGCTTTTTGCGAAAAATGGCGCGCGACCTAACGTCATTACGGCTCTCGAGGCGCCGGGAATTTACATTTACTCCGGCGCCCCTGTCTCCGGAGGCGCGCGATGCATCACCGCGCCGGGCAACTTCTAGCGTCGCGCGGCGCTTGTTTTTAGCGATTTCTTTTTTTTTTTTGGAATTCTCGGCTGGATTTGTTTTAGAGGCGTTTTGCGGGTGCGAGTGGACCGCAGGTGGCTTTCAGTGCGCTTCGTTTTTGAGTGGGAATAGCGCTAAGATAGATGGTACTTTTTTGTGACGAATTAGAAGGTTTTTTAGAGGGTTTTAAGTAAAGTGAAAAGTTGCTATTATAGAAAATAATTTATTTTAAAATAATTTACTTATAGTTGATGCAAACATTTTTAAAAATGTTGTTAGTTACTTATTACATCGCAAACTTGCAGTTCTTAACTTGCGTTATGCAGCCTGTATGAAAGAGGATTACTTTTTTTAAATTAAAACTGCCTGAAAGAAAATTTAAAAATTTAATTTAAATTATTTAAACACGAGTTTTATATTTTACATGAAGGCAAGTAAAGGATTAAACGACGCTTCATGTTTAAAAAAATGTAAATAACACATTTAAGCCCTTATTCGTGTGAGGGTATTAAAGGATTATTATATTAGGTGATGTTGATGTTAGTATTAATTAATGATCATGAAAATAGTTTACATGCGTATTTATTTATTCATAGTAAATCTTTATTCTTCAATGAGATGTAAATTACTAAATTTAATCTTACTTTTGAATAATTTTGTTTGCCTAAATCTGATAAAAGCTCTAATATGTAGCACACTAAAATAGTACTTAAATAATGTTAATTTGTTTCTGTTGCATATTCAAGTTCTTCTATTTTTATTATTAAGAACTAGTGACAAAAAGAGAGGCGAATAACATATTTTACACATTAACTTGTCTTTTATTTACAAAGCTTATTTCTGCAACTCCTATTTCAGTACGAATGCTAATTACACTAGTATAAGCAGATTAATTCAAGCTCAGCATAAACTGATTACTTCGATTAAACTACATATATGTAAATAAATCTATCTACAGCTAATCCATCAAACTAATATATAAATTAACGAAAAATGGTATGCACCTCAATTCCACTCCCTCATTAGCCGTAGAATTCTCAGGTCTCCGCGTCGACGTCGAAAGAGCTCGCGCGTCGCTCAAAAGCGGAGAATCGCCTCCGCCTCTCTCCTTTTTCGTCCGCGAGGTTAAAACCCGATAATTAAGCGAATACACCGGCCGCTTGGCGGCCGGGGGGGGGCCTCGCCGTCCACTTCTCCCCCTCCCTTTTTTTTCAATTTCATTCTCGTTTTTTGCCGCGGTACCAGCATGTACGCGCGCGGACTCCGGGGCCAAAGCTTTTTCCATTTAATTAACGCCTCTCCGGCCGCACCACCGCCGAAACACGCGCCCGGAGAGGAGGAGAGCACCTCTGGCCGTATACGCGCAATTCCGTCCGGCAGAGTTTCCACTCCCTCTTTCCCTCTCGCCGATGCAACCTTTTACGCCGTACGTCTCTCTCACTCTTTCTATCTCACTCTCTCTTTCTCTCTCGACCAGCGCGTTCTCGCTTTATCCGCGAAAAGTACGCCCTCTCTCTCACTCTCTCACTCACTCCCACTCTTTCTTTCTCACTTGCTCACTCTCTCTCTCTCTCACTCTCTCACTCACTCCCACTCTTTCTTTCTCACTCGCTCACTCTTTCTCTCTCTCTCTCTTCCTCTCTCACTCACTCATATTTTTTCTTTCTCACTCTCTCACTCTTTCTCTCTCTCTCTCTAGTTTTTTCGGTAGTACAGCCGCGGGCTCTCGCGCAGTTATTTAGCTGTATGGCTTTTTTTGTTAGGCTTTTAATGTGTTTAGAGGGCGTCTAGTGTCGATGCCGGGGGTCTCGGCTGGGTGTTTTCACTGATTTTTCGGGCCGCGGCTTTTGGAGCTTTTTTTTTTCGAGGGGAGAGGAGTTTCCACTCGCCGTTAATGACGCGGCGGGCTGATGGATTTTTCTTTGCCGCGCTCGTAAAGTTATTGTGTCCGGCGTGCGCGAGCGAACTTTTTTACGCGAATATTCGAGTGCGCGTAAAAGAGGCAGGCGGATAGTTTTGGATGTATAATGTCGATTCCGTTCGTTTCGGTGAATCGCTTGTTTAATTCCCCTTTATTAACGCCGATATTGGCGGGCATAATTTTGCGAAGTTATCCGAACGAATGCACTCGAATGTGTAATAATAATTGGTTAATGTACTTTTGTTATAAGTTAGTGCAGTTGTTTTCAAAAATAAACGTAAAAATGCGTATTAGTGAAAAGCAAATCTGTATCCTGTGTAGTAAATTAATCAACGTTTGAGGTATAACTATGAATGCAACGTATCTTATACAGATTATTGCGGATATTTACTTTAACAAAAGGCCACGTGTGCATTCATTATTTACTTGAAATTACATTTGCGGAATTTCAATTTATTGAGTCCACTGCATGCTTTTACTCATACTGTAAATTACAACTCAGATTTAATATAGAAAATGTATTTACACACAAAATAACATTTAATATTCGTATTATTTAATATGAATTCAATATCATTTTTAACACTTTTTGTGAAATATTTTAAATACTTACACAAGGCTAGTAAAATCTACTAGATTAGAAAAGGTAAAAACAGCATCAGTAAAATTCGAAAATCAATAAAATTTACATTTTTTGCAGTAAAATAGTTCATTCGAATAATAATGTTGATTCGTATCTCATATTTCTAAAATGCTAATACCACATTTTTAAATAGTAGTTAAATAAACACCACATTTCTTTAAAACTTCACGGAAAAATATAATCGGTACCCTAGTAGAAATCGCAATTTAGTCGTAGCCATAAATTGGCCAGTTACTGTTCGAAGACTAATAGCGTCCAGCAACCAGCCAAAAACAGTTTTAAAGACAATGTAGAATTTACTTTTTAGAAATCTGAAATAACCATTTTAGAAACATAAAATCGACATTATAGTTGTTGTTTCATTCTCTAACCAACGACACTTCCAGCATCCACCATCCAAAAACGAAAGCAAGAACGGTACTCCCCGTCTCCGGCGCCCCGTCATCAAACTCACTTAGCGACGCGCCGTCGATCCGTTCGATCCCGCCGCGGCAGCAGCGCGCGGCAGTCACGTATATAGCCCCCCGCGCCGCCGTCGACGGCCGCCGGGCCCCGCGGGAAAATTAGATAACGCGGGGCGCAAGAAGCGCGATAATTCACGGCGAGCGCGAGATTAAGAGAGGCGCGCGGAAAGTTGGATACCCACCCCCGGCCCCGCCGAGTCGGCAAGGTGTTTTTGTTTCATTTCATTTACCTGCCCGGCGCGCCCTCATGAATTTAAATTCGCAATTTTAAGAAGTCAACGGGGGAGGGGGGTGGGGTACGGCTGCCTCGCGCGCAGCCTTGGTGGGGCGATAATTTAATTAATGGAAAGCGCCGAGACGCCGGGGGACGCGCGGCTGTTCGTTAGCGATCCGACGGGGGGCCGCTGATTACGGGCGCGCGGCCGCCGCGCGCGTAGGTGGACCGGAGTGATCCGTGGTCAAGATTTGTAATCCGATAATAAATTGATCGGACCGTTCTTGTCCGCGCAAAATTCATCGGTAATTGATTTTACTTAAATCCGACGCGCCTCCGTTGGGTACCGAATTTGACGAATAAAAGTTTCTGATAAAGTGAAGTGATTAGGGGAGAGGAGAGATTATCTGTAAAACTTGTGTAATTAATTGGAAAAAAAAGTTGAACGTCTCTACTTGAATGATAATACAGTAAACGTTTTGGTCAGTTTCTTAATAATGTTAAGTGTTGAGTATTAATTTTGATGGATTAATCTGATAACTAATCTGTAACTGTAAGAATATGAGTATTGTAATAATCGAAAATTACACTAATCTTGAAGTTTTACTATTAAATAACTATGAAAAAGTCGATTTTTATGACAATTTTTTTTTCAGATAGCATTTCATAGTGAATTAAAATGTTGCAACCAAAATTTGTGCTTCTTAGAAATTTTTTCAGCGCATATTATGAAGGTCACTTTTTGAAAAACGTTGATATTTCTCGCAATTTTTACCATAATTATGACCACATGAATGAAACATTTTCTAGGAAGCATCTTTTTTAAATCACCAACAAACTTTAATCTAAAAAAAGTAAATATTACGAACATTTTTATTTTCACCAAAACAACACCTTAAATAAAAAAAGAAAATTTAGAAAAATTAATTAAAAATTCCCGAAAATTAACAGCACTAATTCGAGGCCAAAGTAAACAATTAAGTGTCAAATTACACGCTCGTGAAAAAAAGGACATTAGCATTTTGCCAGTGCCTGGAGCCGCGCGAAATCAATCGCCTTTGAAACCCTTATTCACACCGGTTGGCTAATACCTGCATAAACATGTTCGAGTGCACTCTCACCCTGAGGGAGGAGGTGGGGGGGATGGAGATGGCGCACTTAATTCGCCGAGCCAGGCATATAAAGCGCGAGCGGCGAGTTTTACGCGATACATCGACCGATCGATTCGCCGCTCGTGCATGAACATTTAAAACCGTAAGGCCGGCCGAGTGCGCGCACCGGGAAAATTAATAGCGGCGAGAGGAGGTGGGGGGCCTTCATTAACGCCTAATTAATATGTCCGCGCCGAGTCGCTCCGTTCGTTTGCTCGAGCTTAGGATCGGCTTAGCTGCGCGGCGCGCACTGCCGCTCGTGTCTAATTTAATGACGATTCGATCATGCGCTCGGTTTAGTTTCGTTGTGTTGTGCTGTTGTACTATTTATTTTCATTGTTGTCTTTTGTAATTGAATTGAATTTTTTTAAGGATGGAGATTAATCGAGATTTTTTTTAATTTTTTGTAATATTTTAACAAAAAAGGAGTAAAGGATCGAAGAAAATTAGTCTAAATAGTTTTCAAAGTGTTTTAGAGCCAGAGAAAATCAAAACAGTCCTGATGATGAAATATTCCATCTTTGTATTTGCGATGAAGATATCATTTCTAATGTAATTTAATTTAATTAAAAAATTTATGGCGTGGAATTCTTGCACGTAATTTTTTAACGATATTCATCCTTAAACGTTGAACACGGGTTTTGAGGAACTTTTGTTTTTAATAAAATTTCTGTCCACGAGAGATTCAATCTTTATCACTGCAAGTGTCAAAGTTTCGATCGGGTTAAAGTGATCCTCTTCGGGGCAAATTGCATCAAAGAGTTACGGAAAAATACGTGGAAGTAAAAGCTATACAGGAGGTATTTTATTAAAACCGAAATTCCTTTTTAAGTAATAAAAGAATAAATGCACATTTTATGTAATGAGGTATTGTTTGTTTATAATTTTATGCAGTATAAGCGAAATTCATTAGTTTCATAAAGGAACATTTAATTGCAAGCCTTGAAAGGAAGCTTTTGTTATGCTTTGATATCGAGTTTCAAGCCCTGCGCGCTTCCCTTCGTAGTTTAAAACTGACGAATGAAAAAGTTTTGTGTAACAAAATATTGTTTCATACATCACTTCATCAAATACGTTTTAACAAAAATAACTCGCTTATAAAAATTAAAAAAAAAATTATCCTATAATGTATACACATTTAACCTACATCCGATCAGTAAAAAATAAAAGAAAGCTACATACTTCACCGAAAAAACGAATATTTTTCGCAAAAACGAGTCACGCGTGATTCGCGCCTAATAGAATTTCCCGGGCATAAAAGTGCACCCCCATAAAGCGGCAAATGTAATAAGAGTCTCGCCGGGCGAGCCGAAAAAAGAGTACGCTCGAAAAAAAAAAAAAAAAATATCGACAGAGCGCGGAACTCGACGTGGCGCGCGCTAATTCTATATATCCCTCGCACTTGGATGCGTTTCACCCCTCGCGCAAAAAGCGGGCGCGTCGGGGGGGATGGGGGGCGCGAAAAAGCCCGGGACGAGAGTCGTGTTCGGACGCGTGTTTTACAGGCCTCCACCCCCCTCGGTGGCGGCGGGTGTTTATTAATCGGCGCGATGACAACGGGAGCCAAATTCGGAGGGGCTCGTTCGTCATTCGCACAATGGCGCTTGATGGATTCCTCGGGGCCAACGAAGCGTCCAATAACGACCGGCCCATTAGCGCGCGAGCGAGAGGGCGATAATTCGAAATGAGCGAGATTTTTTTTTTCTTTTTAAAGAGGAAAAAAAAATAGTTGCCGGAGGTGTGTACAGGCGGCTCGCTTTGATCGGTGCAGTGCGGGGGGCTCTCTATGTTGAATGCAATTCCGAGGCAGTCGATCGAAATAATTCGGTGTTTTCATCGGTAAATAGCGGGAATTTTTTTCTGGCTTCCGGTGCGGGTTAATGAAATTTTATCGCTGCCTTCGGAAAAGTACGTTTTTCGGGGTTTATTTTTCGACGGAGCGGGGGGAGATGTTCGAAATTATTTAATTGAGTGAAAAATAAAATTCGTAAATTAATTAACTGCGATGGACTGTTTATGTGTAAATAGCAATATATATATAATGTAATGCGTGTACGGAATTTTTGTGTATCAAATTTTAAAGTTTTCATTGCTAAATTTCATTTTTTTGTAATGAATAATACTAATTTGAAGTGCAAGTTTAAAACATATTTCTTAATAAGTAGTATATACTATAATTAGTCAGACTTGTTCTCAATTTAGATTTGCAGATATTTTAATATTTATGTAATTTAATTAGCATGATTTTTTGCGAATAAAAGTAATTTACTAAATTAATGAGTAAGTATTTATATATTCTGAATTTAAGATACTAATAAGTTTAAAAATAAGTAGTATAAAACATAATTAGTCAGACATGATTGTTCAGTAGCGAGGGGAAGAGATTACGATCTAAAACAAAAACAAAATGATGATTTATCAATCAGAAATCATTACTGATTGGAAGTAGTTTATTGAATAATCCATTATAACCAGTACAACTAGTCATTATTAGATTTTCGTGACGTTTAACTGCACGTAAGCCTCCATGTACAGAACTTACGGTGCTAAATTCTTTCTATCGTTATCAATCACTGCTAAAATTAATAAAATCCTTCTCTTTGCTTATATTAATAAATTATATAAAAAATAATCCTAAAAAATATCCAAATATTTACTATAGAAAAACCGCAATAACCTCCGTACACATCCTCCTCTAAAAACCACTCTTGCGGTAAACGCACTTCTCGCCGACTTCGATCAATCCGCGCGAGGAAAAATAGAGTACGCAAGCCAAGTAGCGCCGACAAATGAATAATCGTCGAATTAAAAGATGAAAATTCGACGCGAGTCAGTCCTCGGGAGCAGCGTCGCGTCACCCACACATATATAGAGACTCGCGCGCCTCGTCGCCCTCCCCAGCGGCCGCCCGCCGGGGGAGCCTCTATGTAGATTTATGCAAAAATGTAACCGATATTGTACGATTAATATTCATCGTGCAAGCGAGCGCGAGCGATTTTCTCCCCCCCCCCCCTGCGTCCGCGACTCGCTTCTTTCTTCTCTTTCTCCGGCGCGCGCGTCGTTTGCTGCGAGGGGCGTGCAACGCTTCTCTTTCTTTTTTTTTGCGTCCGACTCGTTTTTAATTTTTTGCCTTAATGCGCGCACCCGTCCTTCAGCTCGTTTTGCCCCGGTTAAAGGCGCCTCGCTAATAGAAAGACGCGTTTACTGGAATTTTACGATTTTGTCGTATTCTCTGGGACCGTAACCGGCTGGCTGTAAAATGCTAATATTACGATCGTCGGAGATTGGACTTTATACTGATTTTATTTATTTGCCGTTTCAAATGGCCATGAATTGCTTTTAGCGGTCGAAGTTATTCACTTGAGTTCAAGTAATCATGCTTCTTTTTTTAATTAAAACTACTTGTCTGTATTTTGTTTCAAGTACCTTATGGATGGGTGATTTTCTGAAAAAATGCTCTTCTTTTTGTGTATACTGTCTGGAAATTTTGTAAGTTTCAGACTTTTTTTTCGATAAAATGAAATTTTTTATAAAGATAAAACGTAGATATTAATTACTAGAGAGTGAGTTTACAAAAAAGATGCACTTTTTCAGGAAATCACCCAGATGCTATTAATAAGTAGGAATTAATTAGTAAGATTAATTTTACAAGTATAATGCACTATTCATTTGAGATTAATAAATTGTTTAATAGTGTGATTTTTTTTAATAAAAAAACATTTACTTTAAGTATTTATGCATTGTTCTGGAAAGCGCATAATTAAACACATTCACGGTACACTACATTACTTCAGATCAGAGCAAATCTCGTGAATATTACATCAATTTTAAATTAGTTAGCTACTATATAAGCCATTAATTTGAAGAGTAAATATTTCATCTTGCAATATATCTACTTACAGTGTGCATTTTAAAAATTTATTCATTAATAAAAAACAAGCTTCAAACTTTAATCAACATCAAACTTTTCAGTACAAAGTAGAGTAGCTATATACCTGCGTAAAAAGAAAAGAGCAAACGCCAGCCCGGCAAACGAATCGAGCCCAACAATAACAATCGCGCCAAATTGATTAGCGTCGAGCGCGTACGGCCCGAGGGTTTAAAAAAAAAAGCAAACTATGAAATTTAATCAAGCCTCCATTGGCCCAGAATCTCAATCAGCAAACAACAAGTCGTTTATGCATGTGCCCTATTGTTCGCGCGCCAACATTAACCCTCTCTCTTCCGGCGGGCCGCGCGTTATACCCGCCTCGTAATAAATATGCATCAGTCATCCATCTGTCTCTTTCCGACTTCCGATCGCGCGCGCGCGCGCGCACTCGCCCTACGGAGGAACAAAGCCGGGAGTGGGGGGGAGGGGAAGATAACAAATCACGCGCGACAAGGACGGAGGAAATCAACATGCGTATCAGTGTGATGACAAACCGGAGGCCTTTGTTGTCGTACGTTTACGGCGCGCCTCGGAAAATTTAATTTTTTCCCCGGCGAAATTCGATTCCGCCCCCGCAATATTGCTCTCTATCTCGAAAAGCAGCTTTTCAAAGGAGCCGCTGTCGATGAAAAAAAAATGAGAAAACAAGCCTCAAAGAGTCGAATTCGAATATACCGCAACTAACTAGTAGAGCGTCTGAACTCGGGATCACGGATTTTGTGGAAGCTTGATCTTGAAAGCATTTAATTGTGTGTTTTGTTAAAAAATTTTAAGGTTTTGTTGATCTTCATCTTTGATTAGCGATAAAGCTTAAATTTTAGCTTTTCACTTTAACTTTTCTATTCTATCTATAATTTGAAAATAATGTAAAAATGTGTAGAGACACCACTGATCTTTATCATCTCTGAAAATAAACATTACTCTACCGTCTAGCTTCAAAACTATTGAGCGTTAGTGTCTAAAACTTTAGATTCTTTCATTGATATTTATAAGAAAACATCTCCCACAGTTTCGTGATCCGAAATTCTGACACTCTCCCAGTAAGTGCGTTTCATCCGAGCGTGCGGTATATATTAATTCCATATCTGATCTCTAATAGAGAGGATCGCTTTCTTCCCCCACGGCAAAAGAAAGTAAATTAAAGTGTATACCAACTAATCTCCCGAAACTGCCTACAGATGGCTGCTTCCTGTATATATATAATACCCAGTAAATATTTATAAGCCTTACGAATATTACGTATCCCATCAGGAGGCTAATGATTTCCCGGCCGGGATGACGACTCAATTTCGCGCCGGCTCCGCGGGCCGTCATTAGCCTCCTCGCGCGCCGGTAAAACTTGGCGCGAGGCGAAATCCCGATGTCGCCGGCTGTAATTGAACGCCGCGGCATAAATAGGGGGCAATCAATCAGTGCGCGCGCGCGCGCGGGCCTCTCTTTCGCGTCACGCGCGCATAAATTGGAATTCGCAGCGGCGCGCCCCGCGGCAAAACGCCGGATTCGAAAACGAGCGCCGGCTCCTAATACGCGACGTGCGCGCGCGTATACGCCGGGAATATAGAAATCATAATTACGCGAGCGCCCACGCATCGGGGGCGCGGGATGACGGACGCTCGTTCGGCGGAAATGCTGGAAGCTGCCGGAGTTCGCGGACGGGGCGTGGGTGGGTGTGTGCGATCGAGGGCCGGATGGCAGGTGTGGGCGTGTGTGGGTATAGTAAGAGAAATGTTTAGTAAATTTTGCACTTATTAGAGTAATGTAAAATGTAAAAATTTTTACTGTAAACAGAGTAATGTAAAATGTAAAAATTTTTACTGTAAACAGAGTAATGTGAAATGTAAAAATTTTTAATGTAAACAGAGTAATGTAAAATGTAAAAATTTTTACTGTAAATGTAGCAATTTTTACGATGATTTATAACAATTTTTTAGTGAAAAGCAAGCATGTCTCTTCGTTATTACTATAATTTATAGCAATTTTTAGTTAGCGAGTATGTCTCACCGTTATTAATACATTATTTTATTTGTGTATAATTTTTACTTCAATTCTAGTAAATTATTCTGTGATATTTTTCTCAATGTAGAGGTGAGAAAACTGCACGGAAAAAGAAGGTGTGAAAAGCCCTTTTAGCAAAAATTTTAATGTTGTAACAATATTTTTGACTCTACAGAGCTTTTATTCTCTTTGTTATTGAAATTTAGTTTATACCTTTAACAAAGTATTACGTTAATGTAGCAATCCTATGGAAGCTCACTCATGGTAAATTAGATGCAGTTTACACAATACTTGGATGTATATCGACAGAATGAGACTCGATATTAAATAATATAAATTTGGTTTTACTTTTTAATTTGAAAGATCAAAATTTCCTCAAAAAAAATTCAATCAAAAAAGAACGTTTGTCAACAAGTTCAATCCATTACATTAGCTAAAGTTTTTGTTGAGTATAGATAAACAAACTTTGAGTATTAGTTTTAGCAATCGTTGATTTTCGTCGCGGAGTATCAAAAGAATGTGTTGTAACAATAATTTTTTACAAACAAAACATCTTTTTTCTGTGCGGTCCTTTGTTTTGGAGATTTTTTTTTGTTTTGATAGATGGAGAGTGAAGGATTTTGCGAAGGGTTTATTTCTGTCGTCTGTCGCTGGGTCGAGGATATTGTTTATGCTTGCGATTTTTTGCGGATGATACGAGCGAGTCGTTAGTTACGATCGGAGATACCGCGGATGGGGATAAATACGCGTAGGTGCGTTTGAATTTTTTGGAAAAATGTTTTTGAACAGAAGCGTATTTATTGTTCCACTGAAATATAGACACGAGCAATCAATTTTTTTCGTCCAATATTTTTTAATTAATACCTATACAGTATTTGAACTTCTATACTTTTTCTGTTTCAGGTAAGCAGAATAGTTGGAGATACCTTTTTTAAGCGGCTGATTGTCCATTATACTTTTTGAGTACGCGTTCATTCATCAAAGGTATTTTAAACTAAAAATTTTTTTCCTTTGCAAAAAATTCCCTTACCCACGTGAGTACAAAAAATTTCGGGTTCAAAGTTACGACTACATTAACTAACATCCCAGTGATACCCTCAAAATTAGACGAAGTTAACTTACTCATTCCCCTCTAAATTTCAGCGCGGCAAAAAGCAGCGAAAAAAGAAACGACCCAGCATCGAATGAAATTTTTTAATTTTCCCCGAATGTACATTCGTCCGCAAGATAATATCGCACTCGAAGCGGCTCCGCGAAATTAGTTCGAGATTTACGATCCCTATCGAACAAAGTTAAAAAAAAAAGACTAATCTCTAGACCTAAAAAAAAAAAAGAAAAATAGAAGGCATAACTCAAGTCCGAAAATTCAATAAAGAGACGCGCGCACTTATGACTATCGGAATTACCGTCAGCTCAATTACGTCGGACGTTGTTAGCGGGCCTGCGGCTCGCGGTCACCCGAGCAAGTAGTAACACTGCTCAACTTGTCAGACGGCTAAACCGGAACGCGTCTTTCGGGCTACCTTTGGCGCGCGCCGCCGAGAGACGATATCAAATTACGCGGACCCAGCGTGCTTTATAGCACTAATCAAATAAGTTAGTTTAGAGATTCGCACTTTGGTGATTATAGGCGAAGTTTACCTTTTCTCGGCTCGGCCGAGGCAGTAAAAAGTTTTTGTAACTCGTTAACCGGTGAAAGAAAATTCCTGGCCCTTCTCATCGCCGTCGCGTTAATATTCAAGATAGTTACGGTGGCCCTGCACAGTATGGTAAATAAAATCTCTTAACGTAATAAAAAAATGTACTACTGGTTGAAGACTTGAGAGTAGAAGAAGATACTTTTGTTCAAAGGAGAAGCGACTTTTTTCTTTACTAAATATTTTACTAAATAATGAATGCTTAAAATTTGTGTTTAATTTTAAGTCAATAAAAAGTTACGTCGTATCTCAAAGTCGAGAGAGATATAAAAAAATGCTCGATTATAAATTTGCACGAGTTAAACAGTTATAAAAACTGTGATTTTTAATTTCAGAGGCGTCGTTAAAACTCGCGTTAAAAATTATTAATTAACGTTTTCCATAGGATTAAAAAATTTTAAGAATTTTCATCGTAATTTCTATATTTTACATTTGATAATTAGACTTTGCGCGCAACAGTATCATTTTCACCCCGATCTAAATTTCGCGAAAGTTCGAATTCACCGTCACACACGCTTCAAGAATTCTCCGTCCTCCCATAAATTGACTTTTTCCACGTAAAAGTGTCGCTTAATTTCTCGTCTGAAACTTTCCGCCGAACTTATAATTAACCGAAGCCACGTACTGCAAGTTTCTCTTACATCTCGAGAACAAAGAGAAGGGAAAAAAGCAGTGCGCCAGGTTAATTGAAACAAGTTACAACTTGCGCTGAAATGGCATTCCTTTTTTCCTGTAATGAATCTTTTTACGTTATGTCCCACTTTTTACTGGAGAGTCAAATGACTTTTCGAATTAAAGCAATTACTAGAAAATCTTTGAAATGTTTTAATAAATTTAATTGTGCATTTTATCTGATTGAAAAGATTAAATTAATCCATTCTATAAAATCCATTTATTACGGAATTAAATTAAAGTAATTATTTAATATAAATTTTAATGTGCAGAATTTGTAATGGATAACGAGATGCTCGATCTCAATAAGCTGATCAAAATTACAATTACATATCATTTTAAGTAAAATATGAAAATATTGGATTTTGGTGATATTTTTGCTCATTGCTAAGTAGGTCAGAAAAATTATAAAAGAAATATCACAATGGAAGGATTTTAAATGAAACCCTAGTTACCGGGAAGTGTTTGCACAAAACTATGCTCGTCAGGAAAATAAAAAATATATTTATTCACACAGATCATTTTGTAACGAAAAGTAGCTCGATCCAAGGAGAAAAGCACTTTTACGAGTTTTGCCTTAGAAAAAGTATCTTTAGTAAATTTTTCCCAAAAAAGCACGGATAGAAATCTGACAAAATGAGCTTTTTTCACCAATATATTACGAAATATGATTTTTTCGCAGAAATATCACGAAATATGCTTTTTTAATATCACAAAGAAATATCACGAAATATGCTACGGAAATTTCATCTTATGTTTTTTTGAAGGAATCAATGTAATGCGTTTTTTTTGTTACAATTTTATTACACTTTATCCCTGGAAAATATTCTAGTCTTTACTACTTCCATTCGATGTAGGGGTGGCGATTTATATTTCACGTTATGTGTACCTGATACCGAACATATCGCGTACGTTTTATAATTGCAATTAAAATATCGACAACAAACCTCGATCCCTCGTTAATATCGACATTCAAACCCATCGAAGAACACCGCTCATCGCTAAATCCTCCGCAAAATTTGCACGTCCAATAACGGAAACGTCACAAACTTACAAATATCAAAAGAACCGAACAATCGAACGCAAAACTGTCATTACCAGTCCACCGGCCGCGGGATTTTTCCCGTAATCGCGTTAGCGCGCGGTGCCTTCCCGATTGACCACTTCCTCCGCCTCCCCCGCGCGCCTCGTTACCATAAACGCGCCGCGTGTACAAAGCGCGGGGGGGTGGCGACGCACGCCGGGCAATTTTCGCGTCTCCGTGCAGGTGCGCGGCCGTAGGGCGGCCTGCGGATCCATTCAAAATATGATAGGTCGCGGGGCCTCATTGTCATACAAATTTACGGGCGGGAATTACAATTGGCAGTGTGGCGCCCCTCCCGATACAAATTGCGCGCCGGTGCGCGTGCGCGTAACGACGGCCGCGTAATTAATGGGAATTACGATGGAAGTCGCCCCGGCGGTAATACGTCGGAGTGGATTCCGGCTCGAGAGCCCGGGCTATATCTGCCGGGCCGGGGGGGAGGGGTTGGAAATACGGCTCTGGCGAACGACCCGCTGACCGGACGCCGAGATTTCGAACGGCTCGAGAGAGAACCGCCCGCCGCCCCCGCGGAGCGATGGGCTTTATTGATTCCGCCGAGTGGTATGCGCGCGGGACCGTGGCCGCGCGCACCGACCGCCTGTATATCACCGACATGGACGCGCGCCGCGCTTTCGATTGCGATTTTTCCGCTGGATGCGCGATGACTTCGGAATTGCCGGGATTACCCGGGCCGGCCCGAAAACAGCTTGTTCGCGGCGGGGCTTCGATCTAATTTCCGACTGTTTCGCGTTCTGTTGTTGACTTTCGATTGATTTTACGGGGTCGAGGTGCTTATTAAATTTTTTTATGTTTCCAGAGGTTCATTCAGTGTAGTCATTTTTAAATAAGTGACTATTTTTACTAGTAGAGAAGTGAAACATCTGCTAGCCAGAAATTAGCTAATTTTTCGCGATATGCTAAATGTCTAATCATCTGATTAGAAACTTATTTGCTTGATTAATAAAAAAATCATAATTCAAATTAAATTAAATTTTATGATGCACTTAATTGATAAAATCAGTCTTTCGAATTTTTAATGCAAATAAATTTTGATACAAATATTGGAATGACAGAGCTTTTCCATTTCTGTCGACGCATCATCATTTTATTAACGTACAACAAACATGTTCCGAGAAAATTTGTATTGAAACTTTAGGAAGGGGAAGTATACAGCTAAAATTCAATTTCCGATGATTTGGATAAACTGTATTTTCTCGTTAACGTCTAAAATTTGCCTAAAATTCACAGGCTATTAAAGCTCGCGTTTAAAAGAACCGAAGTGCTCGTCTACACATTTGATCGATACACACAGACACATCTCCAATCGGATTAATTCGGGAGCTTTAATATCAGCATCAGAATATTGAATTGCTTTATACCCCCAGCTTTTTTGTACCATCAAGAAAAACAAACTTTCTTTTTTAATCATCACGTCTCAACTAAAGTAAACCGACAATAAAATAACTCACTGAAGAATCCGGCGAATAATGCGCCACGCGTGAACCAAGCGTCCCGCACAAAGGAAGCGCGGCCGGTCCTTTAATTAGACGGCCAAACGGAAAAATATCGTGTTCCAGGCGCATTAAACCCACGGGCTCATCGCGACAATGCCTGAAATCTTATATCCCGCGTGTACGGCGCTTCGCGATTCCCTCGGCGTTCATTAAATCCGACGCGTCGCCCCGGCAAACGAACTCCGCAATTAAAAGCGGCCCTTTCGGATCGCGACCCTTTGACGCGGCGGCGTCGCGACCCCCGTCGCGTTCACCTTCGCCGGGACGGCGCTGCGTGTTTACGCGAGTATGCTTTCTTTTTTTCCTGCTCCCGTCGCGGAGACACGAGGAGGCGTCGGCGACACCACTCAGGCGATTGCCGCGCGAGGAGGGACGTGACGACGCGACGCGAGAAAAATTGGGATAAATAAATAAGTAGCTGGGTGTGATGGAAATAAGGGGGATTAGATTTTATTCTCGACGCTTTTCTTGCATGATGGAAGGGAAGGTGTGGGATTTTATTTTGATTACAGTTTTTTGAGTGGATTGAAGATTGTTTTATGGGCAAGTAGGTAATCAAATTTAATGTTCAGGTTGTTGTTAAATAATTATAGTAATAAATGCATAATATGTTGTACAGGTAATACACACTTTTAAATTCATTAAATGTCAGTAATAAGTGAAAAATATTTTAAAAGTGCTCATTCGCAGTGAATAAATGAAGTCGTGCATTCACCAAAATAAAAATGTATATAAGAAAAAGGTATATGAGATTTTTGAAAAGAAAATACATTTTCTTTTATCGTGCAAATTACAAATTTATTGCGTGAGATTACTTAGAATAAAATTGAGGATCTATCATATAATTCGTGGTTATAAATCGATTATTTCAATTCCAAGTTTATTTTCGTATTTTCTTAAGGGAATGAAATATTCTTCTCTCTCTTACAAAAATTAGTACATTTCGATGCACGAGAGAACGATTTTTAGCCATACGTGAGACGTATGCTTTTTTTCAAAAAGGTCATCTTTTCGCTCGAGTATCGAACCTTATTTTTCGATACGACGTATTTACAGCATGATTATACTTAGCTCTTTATAAAAAAGCGTGCGCAAAATCATGCATTGCGCAAAGAATTGAGTACCGAGAACAAAGGAACAACCCCTTCACAAAAAAAAATCCGATAAAGCGTGAAATCCGAATGTCGCACAATCGCGGCGCAATAAAACCGCCGCGGAAGTTGCCCCGCGGCGTCGTCGGTGCAGCTTGTCGCGATATCCCCCCGGCCCGTCTGGGTCCGAAATCAACTTTGAGAAATTTAATACCGGGGAACTCGGCGGGCGCGCGCCCGAAAGGTTGCAAGCTCGTTGGCGCGCGCCTCGGCGCTAAGTAATCGAGTTATCGTAGTTCGCCGCACTTACACTCGCGGGACGCCGGCCGAAAAGACGCCTCGCGCACCCCCGCCTCGGTTCTCGCATTTTCACGCTGATGCGCTCGTTCGCCGAGATAGCCGCCGGCGTCGGCGCGGCCCACCCTTCCCGCCCGAAGGATCCTTACTTTGTACGGCGTGGGGGTAGGGGGGGGACCCTCTTCGATTGTCCTCGCGCCCGAGGTAAATGCCGCAGTTGCCATTGTCTTTCCGCGCGCTCTCCGAGATCGGGGCTCTCTCCCTTTGATTTTGAGCGCGCGGGCTAAATGTTTGCCGGGGTACAGACGGCAGTCTCGCGTTTTAAGTTTGTCTTTTACGCGATGGAGATTGCTAATGAGTTGGGAATGTTGTTCTTTACTTTAGCGAAGAGAGTGAAGTGCGAATCATAATATTTTCTATTGATTAGTTGTATAGGTTGTTTCTGTACTTTTATTTGTGGCTTTTAGTTATTTTTAGTCAAAATAACTTTATACAAAGCTTTTACTTTGTTGAACGCACTGAATTGTTTCGTATTTTTATAAATTTTAGTGAATTAATACTAAATAAAAACTTACTATATAAACTACTTCATATAAAACTTATCAAAACCACTGTAGTAAAATTTCTTAGATTTTTAGTAAATTTTTACAGAAACTATTACAATTTTTAAGACAATTTCTTTTCGTGTTTCAGGTTTAAATAATTCTTTAGCTTCTTTCTTTCTTTTATTTATTTAGATTTTACAAAAATCTCTGTTTAAATATACTGTCATAATTTCAGAAAAAACTGAGTCTGCCAAAATTCGATAGTAGTAATATATAAAATAAAATAATTGAAATAAGTAGAAAAGTCAAGATTTCATGCGACATTCTTCTGATGTCATTATACTGCATGTCGCATCAAATTGCAATTGTTCTACTTATTTTGATCTAACAGATAATTGTTTTTTCCAATTATTGCAGTAGTAATATAAAACGAATAATAAGTAGATAAATCAAGATTTGATGCGACGTTCTCCTGAATGCCTTATCACTCGCGATTTTACTACTTATTTTAATTACATAAATTTGCATGTAATACTCTCATTTATTGTACGAATTCTTTATTTTTATCATTGCCATTTACATAAGTTTCCTATTGATAAATTTATTATCAAGTGGTCGATAGGTATTCGCTTGTGCTTTCGCTTAATTAATACAAACATACTTAAATTAAATAAAAGTAATCAAAGCAAGCGAAATAAAAAAAACAACCACTCATCTTATTAATACCCAAGCGAATTTGCAAACGCGAAACTTTATCTCCGCGAGGCTGGCCAGGGCAAAAGGACGCCCGCGCTCCTCGAGCACTTTTTTCCCCCGCCGTCGGACCGCGTCAACTTTTTCCTCTCATCAAACTCCTCGCTAACTGTGACAAACAAAACTCCTCGGCGAAACATCGCGGCCATTCTGCCCCAATAACCCCGCGGCTTTTCAACCTAATGAATAGCAGAAAACCGCCACTCTCTCTCCCTCAAAAAAAAAAAAAAAAAAAAATCACTAAACTACACCGCGAGTGCACCGTTCCTCCGAGCTTATCGGCGTCGCGCGGGCTTGCACATAAGAAAGCCATAAATTATAATCCCGGCGGAGAGAGAGAGAGAGAGAGTGGGACACGCGCACAAAGCCGCGGCGCTAATCGATGCGCCGGGCGCGCTTTCAAGCCCACGGGCTTGCGAAAGAGAGACGGGCCGAGCGTAATGCTCGCGTATCATCACCTCGGGGCCGTAATGCGCGGCAGCCCGGGCTATCTTCCCTCCCCCCTTCACCCCTGAATATGCAGATTTTCCGCCGGAGCGAAATTAACTCGGTTACGACAGATTGCCCGTGAATAATTTCATCGCGCGCGGGCCGTGGGGCTGCGCGCGCAGCCGCGCGATAACTTTGTTGGCGTATGCTCATTGTGCGCGCGCCCCGCCGAAGTCGCCGGATTCGGAAAGGAGCGGCCCGAAGGGAGCCCCGGCCGGATGAGGAATTATGAAGCCAGCGCGAAAGTTTGGATTAAGTGAGCCGGGAATTTGTACGGCGGAGAGAGGAAAGTTCCACCGGGTGCTCTTTTGTTTTCCTCCTTCGATGCTTTCTCTTTCTCTTTCTCTCGATATGTGTGTGTATGTGTGTGTGTGTGTGTACTTTTTTCTTTCGTTTTTTTACGGGGAGCCGTGTCGCGCGAGTGGGAATTGCGCGAAATTTCACGCGCGTACACTTTTTAAAGCGACGGCGACGGAGTTCTTATCCCGGCGAGGCTCGAATGACGCGGGAGCTCTCGTCGAGACGGTGTAAATGTTTTTGTGTACTTTCAACTTTTTTTTTACGGGGCTGCTACTTATACACTCCCGGGGAATGGTAATCGCGTTTTGTATAGGAATGACGTCGGCAAATTTGCAGGGACTTGTTTTTGTTCGAGAAGATGTGTCGTTAAATTTAGAATGAAAATTTTTTTATAGTTTAAAAAAATGTGATGAAAAGTACCGAGACTCGTAATTATTTGAACGTAAAAGAAATTTTTACAAAGTTTCTTTTTAAATTACCTTTTAAGTAACTTTTGAAATCATCACGAAAACAGAACAATTATATTTTGTATACTAAAGTTTTTCAATTTGAATAATTAATGTTGAATCTTCATAGATTTACTTATTCTGAAAATATTTATTTTTTTCTGCCTAATAATCATGTTTTATTAAAAAAATCATGTTTAAATGAACGTAATGCGAATGTTCCATTTATAATGAACAGTAAGTTAATGGAATTTAAATAGTTCGGATAGTTAATTATGAAATAGAATGTTCATTGGACTGGCAGTACTCCTGGATATGTACAATGCTTAGCAACCGTGAATTCTGATTTCACAACTGATTTGATAAGTTTCAAAGTCCCTGTGCATGCTTCAAATAGTTTATAATCGAAGTTGTATCACAGTTACGCATACGAAATGCGGTATTACCTTTCATAAACGGTGCGCTATCACCACTCGCTCTATATCAAATATATTAATTAAATATACGTTACTTCTATTAATAAAGAGATTTATTCCACTAGCAGTAAATATTATATAATTTGAAAAATGTAGTTATTTGCGAAACCATGAAATTCATAAAACAATTGGGATACAGAAACTGGAAAATTTATTTTCTTGTTCGTGAATCCCCTCTTATAAAATCAAAAACCTATAATTCATTTATTTACTTAATTAGTATGAAACATGTAATAAATTCAAATTTCATCCGGTTATAGACATCAACAAAGTAAATATCCGACATCGCATAACTAGAGCTACAAATCCTCACTAGCAAAAATCGCCGCAAAAATAAAGTTCTCACGGAGGATAAGCAACGCGCAGCAAAAACAGAGAATTGACTTCGAAAAAAAAGAGCGCGAGAGCGCAGTTCCATTTCTATTTGCATCTCCGCATTTATACGCTATCCCCGACAATTTTTCCCGCGCACCTCTCCACTCCGTCTTCCTCCCGATCGCGCCGCTCTTTTTATCTCTCGGGAGATTTTCACCTTCGCCCGCGTGTTTTCCACTCGCGCGCGCGCTCCTTTATTTTTGCCCCCCTCGCCGACGCGTACCGCCTGTCAATCACGATGTCAGTCAACTTTGCCGTCGTGTCTCGCGCTGCCTCCTTTTATTCCGCCTCCTCTCCTCCGTTCCCCTCCTCTCCGCCACCGTTTTAAATTAAATTTCCCCGAGCGGGTCCGGTTAATGCTCGCGCGAGCTTTTTTACCTCCTCTCGGCGCTGATGAAAATTACTGCCGCAGCGCACGAGGTGCTCGGACGCGCGGCGCGCTTTATCCTATTTACAATCGTCGAAAAACCGAGAGGCGGAGAATTTCGGCCGCTGTCAACGGCGAAATTGTCGAGAAGGTAATTTCGCGCCGGCTTTGAGCGCGCACGCCGAAAGAATTCCCCGCGGTTTGCGGATGAGCTGCGACGTGCGCGAATTCCGCGACGCTAATTGTATCGTTGAGGGCAGTTTTTGTTGTTTTAGTTTTGATAAATTTAATGATGAAAACCGAGATGTTTTAAACGTGCACCGTAAAAGATTAGTAATTTCAAATAAATGTTTCTTTAAGGAGTAGCAAATAAATAATTTCTTTGAATCAACTAAATATTGAACTAATAAATACTTGAGTTTTTCAAAATGTTTAGTTAACATTGCTAATTGTTTTTTAGTATGGTTTTTTAACGAATATTATCAGGAAATTTCTGACATAAATCTTTGTCAGTGAATAGTTTTGAATCGTTTATATGTGAGATGATCGTTTTTTTTTTAAATACACAAAATTAGTTATTTCCTTACATTTGTAAGTGCATTTTAAATTTCAATTATTTTTAGAACCTACTATTTTTTTAAAAATAACTTTAAATAACATATAAAAAGAGGTTAAACATTTTACGTCAAATAATATTTACCCAAAGACTTATCACGTAAAAAAGTAAACCTTAAAAAACGCGCGCACATCCACCCACTCTCCCAGCCAAACAAACAAAAGAAGACCAAAAATTACACGAAACAATTGCAGCACGGCCAATTAGCGCAGGGCAAACATCCACCTCCAAATCCATTAAGCTCGTCGCAACTAATTCGCGTCCGGGCGAAAGAGCGTCGCGCGGCGCAAGCCAAACACACAGTGCCCTCGCTCGCGTCCATAATAATTAAAGCGATCGGCGCGTCTCCCCGCGCGCTAAAAGTGCTCCCCCGGCCGCGAAAAAAGCTGCGCGTTCGTTACGCCGCGTCTGGCCGGCGTCGCGGGTCCCCCCCCCCCGCCGTAATCCTCCATTTGTTTGATCAAGCGGACGAGAGCCGGAGGGCCGGACGCGCGCTTTGAATGGCATTAACCCTTCGGAGCCCCGGAGCTTTTTGCCGCGGCTTTTTGCGCGCGCCCGCTCGGATTACCCGAATTCGCGATAATTCACAAGGACAGCACGCGCGCGCGCGTTGAAGGCCCGCCGGGGAAGGACACTCGGGGGTCGCGCGAGTTATTTTATGAATATATCTCGGGGAAGTTGCGCCGGGAAATAAGAGTTACGCTAAAAACGTGAGACGCCAGATTAGCCGTAACGGGATACGCCGGGCGGAGCCGACGGGATTACGCCGCGCCCGAGAGTGCGAATCGCGGTTTTAAATATATTTCACGTTTCTCTCGACTTGTCTGCTCGTTTTTTTTACATCGTCAGGTGTGTAATAAAAGTAACGATTTTCTTTTTCAAAGTTATTTATGCGTTTGTTTCGTCCCCGCGTTGCGAGGTATAAATATTCATTTTTTTATGTAAGCTTTTTCATTTTTTGATGGGTACATTTGAATACGCGCCTTAATGCTTGATGAATTTGTTTTACAGTTGCGACGTAGAGTAGAAAATTTCTTGTTATTTATAACCTGCTGTTTACCGAGAAAAGGTTTTAAATACGGTAAAAGAGGAAAAGAGGGTGGAAAAAAAGAAAGTGAAGAAACATAGACTGAGAAGAAAGAAAGTCTGCAGGGAAATGAAGATGGGAGATTAGCATTAGTAAACACAGAAGGGAGCGGATAATAAGTCCCTTTCTTTTCTTTCTTCCCCAAAAGAAGTATTAAGGCTTTACATACTTAATAAGAAAATATTTCAAATTTTAATTTAAACAGTACACGATTAAATTAAAAACACAATTTTAAAATAAAAATCGCAATTATTTTAATAATCCAAAATAAATTCACGTCGCGAATCTTAAAATCTATAATAGGTACGTAGATCTATTTTTCTATGATATTCTTATAATGTTTCCTTAATAAAAATGCGACGTGTTTTTATTGTTATATTTATTTTTTGTATAATTAGTTTTTGTAAATCTATCTATCTGTCTATCTACAAAAATGTCCTTACAGCAACTAAAGCAGGTTTAAAAAAAAATCTCTAAAATAAATAAAAAAAAACACGATTCTCAATTAAATAATTTTAAAAACCGCAATTGTTTGGGAACTCCAATAAAAATCCACGTCGCATACTTACGATCCCCAAGAATGTCCTTACAACCCCCAAAGCAGCTTTAAAAAAAATTCCCTAAACCGAACAAAGAACGCGTTCTTCAATCACACTGAAAACGAGCGTCGAAAGAAAAAATTTCGCGAACGCCGCTGAAATAAAAGACCGGGAGCGAGGTGAGCAAAAAAAAAAAAAAAGAAAAATAGCGCGCAATAAAGCACGGCCACATAATCAAGAGCGCGCGCGCGCGGGGCGCGCAAGCCGAGAGCGCCCGCCTCATTCCGGCTTACATTACCGCCACTCCGGGGCGCCGCTTTCCATTTGGCGAATTCCAACTCCATCATCTCGCGTTCCTGCCGCGCGAAATTCCTCGGGCCGCTGGAAAGGTCGCGTATACGCGCCGGCTGCCGAAGGAGCGCGACGCGCGGAACAAAAGCGAGGGGATGGGGGAGGCGAGAGCGGGGGAATGAAATGTTTGCCGTCGCCCGGCCGCCCCGATATAACGGATGGGCGAGCCTCGCGGCTGGAAATTTCGGTAGGAGCCGCGACGCGGTTTTCTCGTTTGGTTATTGCGACGGGGAAGACGGGGCGATGTTTTGAGGATCGGGAGGGCGGCTGACTGAAGAGGTACTTGTACTACTTAATGTAGTTAATTCTTGTGGAGTGGCTGTTTTTATTGCGAGGTTTTTTCGGGGTACACTAGTGTATAGTTTTATATTGTATATCAGTATTTCGAACTTGTTTCAGTACACTTCGTAAAGGTCATATTGGTCTGGAAGAGGTATACTGCAATATCCATGAAATGACGACGTGTAATCAAGTCTCGTGGAGACGCGATTGAAACCTTGAAAAATCATATTACAATTAATACTAAGAAACATTCTGACGCCCTTAAATTTTCTGTTCAATTTGGATTTTTGACTGTCAAAGAAACAATTTAAGGTGCTATGTAATTATGTGATCGAATTTCGCTGTTGGGTGATATTACTTAAAAATTCACTAAGGTGAAAGCATCCTCTTTAAATGAATCCATTTTTTAGATTTTCAAAACTTTAAGTTGATTTAAGTTAGAAAGAATTAATAAAATTACGCTCGATTTTGAATTATGAACCATGGCTGACTAAATACTGACATTTACACTTATCATGCTTACTTAAAAATGTACTATGGTGAAAGAATCTGCTTTAAATGAATCCATTTTTTAGGTTTTCAAAATTTAAAGTTGATTTGTTAGAAAGAATTAATAAAATTACACTCAATTTTGAATTATGAACCATGGCTGACTAAATACTGACATTTACTACGTACTATGCTTCCTTAAAAATGTACTATGGTGAAAGAATCCGCTTTAAATGAATCCATTTTTTAGTTTTTCAAAATTTAAAGTTGATTTATGTTAGAAATAATCAATAAGTACGCGTGATTTTGAATTATATGGCCTGTCTGACCATATATCGATCTTTACTACTTGCGTTTTTTATTTCAAATTGAATTCAATTTGACTCGATTAGGCTTGAGCTTTGCGCTTCATTCTGTTCATAAATTATTTTCAAATAAATAAAAGTAATAACAAAAAGAAACTAAAATCTAGGTATCTTTTACTCAACAAATCGCAAACGAAGAAACTGTAATTCTAATAAAAAAAGGAATATAAAAAAATGACTAAAATTTCTATAATTATAATAAATTATGCTAGACACTATTATAAATTTTATTACAAAGAATGATTATGAATTATTTGTAAATTTTACATAAATAATTAATAATTTTTTACCAAATTGTCACTTTCCTATACAGAATCGTAATTTTCACTAAAAATCTTTGCTCACTGCAATACTCACGATTCTAAACGCTGCAATGGACCCGTAAAATGTAAAGAACGCAAAAAACAAAAATGCAACAAATCCCGTAAAATCGAGCATCGGACGCGAAAAATCAAGGGGGGGGGCTCGAGAGATCGAACGGCGCGCGACATCGGCGGCATAGGCGATGGCCTTCCCGAGCCGCGCCCGAACAATGGCATTCGTTACGCAAACATTCGCCGCGCCACTCGCCGCCGCGGCCTGTAACAACGAGCCGGGCGCGCTGTAAAAAAAAATAAAAAAAAAAAGAAAAAGAGAACGACCCGCTTCGCCGCGGCTGCAGCGGAAAAAGCGCACTCTCCCTCCTTTTCACGGGTGAATCGGGGACAAGTACAGAAACGAGGTAAGTGCCGCGCGCTGCGCTCGCGCGCGAAGTGGATGAAGAGGACGGGGAGAAGGGGGTGCGACCGCGCTGCGGAGGAAAATCCAGCGGAGAGGCACGTACGAGCGAAGTCGTCGGGGGGAACGGGCTAAACAAATGGAGCAGCGCTAATTCCGGCGTTTTCTCCCTTGGCCCTGCGAGCAAACAGCGGGACGAGGTGCCGTCGACGGTTACGTCGATTGTCGATTACGTGGGGAAACTTTGGCCCGCCTCGGGTTGACTAGTCGCTTCGCCGAGGTTGTGTTTAAGTAATGCGTCCGGTGCTTGCGGGGAGGTGATGATTTTTTTTTAACGGTGGTACGGCGTTTATTTGATTTTTTTTTTTAAAGCGTTTTAATATTGAATTTTTTTCGTCAATTTTTTTTATTGCTCAAGGGAAAAATTGAATAAAAGATCGCCGATACTTTCCGAACGTTCATTAGTTCAACAAAAGCTAGCTTGAACGAATCGATTTTGGCCCGAAGGAATTTTATTCTGTTTCGAAATTTACAAGTTATATTATTTTCATTTTGATGAAAAAAATTTGCATTGAATATGGAAGACCGAGGCCAATGCAGTTTTTGCATTTCTCTCATTTCCATGGAATAAATCTTTGTTACGTTTTTAAAACTGTATGTTAGGTATTTTAAAGAAAAAAAAAGTAAATAGCCCTCTGTATGCGCTCACCATATTGTTCACTACTTTGATCAAATTTGCACAATTCTCTTTATTGTTTATAAAAAGATTTTTTATTTTCCAATAGCTCGACAAATATGAAAGAACAGTTGTAAAATAAAGTGTACCAAATATTGACTTTTTAGAAAAAATTACGAATATTTGTAGTATTCGATTTCTTATTCAACTTTTATTGCTTTTGTACAGTTTATTTTTACAAACATTTTTTATTTTCTAAAAGCTCGAAAAATACAAAAGAAAAAAATGTACAACAAAATTGACTTTTTAGATAAAAATTACGACTACACGTAGTACGACTTTTTCGTCAACTTAGACTAATTTAAACATAGTTCAGCCCCAAACAATTTTGATACAAAGCAAAACACATCCCCCGGCAATTCATCAGGGTAACAACCAAGTGATATTCCGGGCGAGTCAAGTAATTACCCTTAAACCTTCACTTCAAAGCGTGTAGCATCATCCATTTTGGGCGGCAATTCACTCGGGCGTAGCCGCGCCGGCCGTGTCATTCAAGCGCGCGCCAATCCGGCCGCCGCGTGCTTGCACCGGACGACCTTAGAGGGCCGCACGGCCGGGCTCTAAAATTTGAAGTAATTTGCGTACGGCTATCTCTCGCGCGCGCAGCCGTTGAAAAGAAACGACCGGGCATACAAGCGGCAAACGCGTCCGAACGAAATCCATCTCACGGTATACCCCGCGACGACGTCGCATTCAGCCGGCCCGTATATATACTCGCTTACCTGCCGGGCGTAAATGGAGGGTCCATTTTTCAGGCTGCAAGGTGCAGTCCGCCCATTCACCAAAACGCACGCCGCTGAAAAGCCCCCGAGCGAGCCGGGCAGAATAGAGCCGCCCTCCTCTACCCGAAGGGAGGGAGAGGAGGGAGGAAACAAGGCAGGGTGCGCGCGCTAAATCCGGAGCCGCGCACGCGGAAGGCGTCGCTTTCAAAGTTCGCTCGCTAATTACACTTAACCCGTTTCTGCACTTTGGCCGCGCGCGCTCGCGCGCCCCCTTTCATGTGGGCTTAAAAATTCAAGCGCTCGCGGGCGAAGCCCGGGGGGACGGCTTATGCGCGCACACGCGCCGCTGTGTCCGTCGATGGGGCTGCGGGCGTCTTCCCTATACGCGTACCCCCCCGCCAGCCCTCGTACGGTCGCTGCGGAATGTACGCGTGAGAAAGAGGGAGAGGGAGAATCGAAGGGAGAAAGAGAGATGGTGCGTGAGTGTGAGAGAGAGAGAGAGGCGGAAAAACGTAATTAGCGCAGGTGTTATTAGAGCCGCCCGAGGGACCCGCCGAGCAGGAGATGCTACTTTATCGGTCGGACGCGTCGTTATTAATTCAGACGCGCGCGCGTGCACTATGTGGCCTCTTGCAACCCCCGTGGTGCTGGTCCTCGTTCGCGTACACTCCGCGTCTTCGAAGATAGTGCAAGAGCCCTGGTGATAGGGTGGATACATTTTTTTAACGCATTTTATTTTAATTTGTTGCCCTGAGAGAAAATTATAGAAAAATTACTACAGTGGCTAGTAAAGTGGACATCGCGGACTTATAGTGAAAAATTATTGTACGGTATCGTAAAATTTTTTATATTTATAATTGTAATGTTTTCTAGGAAGCATGGTAATTTTTAAAAATTTTCTGTAAATAGTAAGTTTATAAAGTAAAAAAAAGTAAAATATGGTAAACCAGTATGGTAAATTTTAATTTTAAATTGCTTTCTTTAGATAAAGCTTAAAGGCATTTTGAAATTGATAAATTTTTGAAATATTATTGAAGTTCAATATACAACAAATTTGTGAAAATCATTTGAAAATTTATAATATAAGTAAAATCTTTTTTTAATACTGTAATAAGCAAAGGTTTCTTTAAAGGCAGTATTTTTTAAATATATTTGCTGAATCCAGTATTAAATTTGAATACATAAGAGAAATCCTTATTTTGATTCTATCTCTTCCTGAATATGCATTTTCTTACTTCCGCAAAATACAACTTATGTACGGGTGTATTTTAATAGATTGAATAAGAATTTCAACTTGTGCAGCAAGTATAAAGTAAAGCGGAATATTTTAATTTACATTTTCAAATATTTCGCGTATGAATAAACATTTATTCTTAAACGGCGAGCATTTATTCGATGACATGTGTGCTGAAGGCATTTACGGTATAAAGCGCGAATTAATTTTATGTTAATAATTCTCCATCTACATAATGACTTCTGAAGGCACGAGTTACTAAAACTTGATGCATTATACACTGGAACCAAAAAGCATAAGCAGAAAATTTTAATTTGTATTCTTAGTATTTTGGTTGTAGTATTATTATGTAATTTTGAAAAATATTTTTTTGTTACGTATTGAATTGCGAATTGGGAAGAAAATTATCAATTTCATATACACATTACGTTTGTTTTCTTCTTACAAAAAATTGCCGGAAAAACAAAAATAGAATAGAAAAAAAGCAATATTACCTACATCATCATATTAACTTAATATTGCTGAATACGGGAATAATTGAATATCAAAAATAAGATTCCGACGTAGTTTCCACACATCCAATCTAGAAGATCAATCCAGAGAAAGCGAAAATAGCTCGAGTCTTCAATATCACGGTTGATCATCCCCCAATAAAGTCATCCAAACTAATAAAAACTTCGGGCCGCACGCGCGGGAGAAAATCTTTTCCCGATGATTTTCATCTTTCATTTGTAACTTTCAATTACTTCCCGGTAACGAGAAGTAGCCCCGAATTCGCCGCTGACTGCTCGAACTCCCGAAAAAAAAATTACCTAATTCATCAAGAAATAATATCGAGACGCCAAAAACTTTCAACATCGCAATTTGTCCGAAGGCGGTTCGCGGCGAAACTTCGCCTCGGCGCCTTTCAAAAGCATCGCGCGCCCGAAACAACGCACCCCGCGTGAGAGAGAAAGAGAGAGAAAGAGAGAGAGAGAGAGAGAGAGAGAGAGAGAAGCCCGCGCGTAGGTGTGGACGAAAAAATTCAGTATTAAAAAAGTTTCGCTACTCGTATATAAGTTCGATTCGACGCCCCCCGCGGCGATGCTCCGACCGCCGCTGTACACGGCTCTGCGAGCGCTTTTTATGAATCCGTCAACTATTTGGATAAATAGAGCGAAAAAAGGCTGGTAAAGCGACTCTCAGTTGGATATTTGTTCGGTTGATTAAAAAACAGTTTGACGAGAGATGTTTATTTCGTTTTATTATTGGTTAATTTAGAAGTCGTGTACTTTGCGATGTTTTCCAATTTGTGGTGAATTAATAATTTAAAAAAAAATTTGGGGCTTTATTTACATTTTCTTCTTTTCAACGTATAATAAATAATTTATTCATTATCGTTATACTTGTTTTTATAAAACTTTAATAATTCACTGAATGCCTAAGACTTTTCTTAGATCTAAGAACATACGTAAGTAGTACAATCCAAGAATAGTCAGACGAAGCTTTTTACAATACAGTAATAACATTAATTAACGTTAATTGGGTCCTTACATGAAAAAATTTTTGAATTTCATTTTATATATCGGATAGAGTATTGAGAAATATTCGATACTTTTTTTTTCAATTTCCTGATTATCAGCAAAGATATCGTACTTTGAAAATTCTTGTGATGTCACGTTCATAAAAATACTGTACCATGGTGACGTGACATTCACAGTTATTTTTAATCTTCCATACCTTTTTTAATAATCCTTAAATTTAAAGAAAAAATACTTATCGATGATTTTTTTAATTTATTCGCAAATTATTCCTTGTTCTCCAAACTCAAAAACATAAATTCTTTTTTATTCGTTTTTTATGAGACATCTTATAGTTTTTTATGCATGCAAACAAATCGTGCACATAGGTATTTCCATTTTTTTATATTTGCTACTTGATTACAGAAAATAAATCTATATCTTCAAGTATAGATGACTCTTTTATGTCAACAAGAATTACGAAAATAAAAGTCCCAGCAATTCGGTGTCAAACTAAAAAAAGAACAGAGAAGAAAATAGTTGCAGTTGCAAAGCTAGTTAAGGGTCCCCGGTAACGTCGCGATTCTGCGACAGTGCCGCCGCGAAACGCGGGGAAATAAAAAAAAGCGGGGGTGCGGGGGGGAGGAAAGGGGACGGACTCGTAACGAGGACGACTAAAACCTATTCGCGCCGGTGCGCAGCTATCCGGGGCGAAGTCGCGGGGGCGCGCGCGCGCGCTCGGCTCTCGACGCATTTATAAAGGCAGATTGTGAAAAATGCCGTTAGCCGTGTCGACCGTAAAGCTTCGTTCCGTGCATTCTTCCCTCCGCTCGTTTTTTCCTTTTTTTTTTATTTAATTCCGCGCGATTCGACCCCGATAGGATGGGGCGATTAAAAGTTTACGGGTGCACCGTAATTGCGTTACCGGCGCATTGACAAAATTAAAGAAGGGATAGGACGCTGAGCTTGTTTTGCGAAGCGCGCGGGAGAGCGAAATAGAACGAAAGGGTCCGAGCAATTTTTTAATGACGAAATCGGTAATTAAGTTGGGGTTGTAAAAAATTGGCTCTGTTGTGGTCTGTATTTTTATTAGAAAAGTACAGGTAATTTTGGATTGGAAAAGGATTTTGTAAATTCGATTTATCTTTATTAGAAATATATATTATAGGAATTTTAGTTTGAAAAGGGATTTTCTTGTAGACTTTTCCATTTTTATTACAAATATATATAGATAATTTTGGAACAGGATTTAGCAAATTTGATTTATCTTATATAATTTTGGCGTACTTCATTTATCTTTATTTTTAATTAGAGTCTTTTCAATTTGTTTAAGTTTTATTAACCGTGAAAATTACAGTAGTTCCGTGCTTACTCGGCAAATTACTTAACGTCGGAGCGATACATAAAATAAACAGTTTAGAAGGATTATCCAAACTGTCTACTGTGTCGTCGTTAAACTTAAATCTTACTTACAAATTTTACCTTGGCTTATAAATTTTAATTCCTTAGCCTAACTGGTGCACAGTCAGAATAAAATTAACAATTACAAAAGTACTACCGTGCAATTGAAGGTGTAGCAATTAATAAAAAGTTAAAAGGTTCACGTAATTCTTTGACGAGTAACGAAAAAGTAATTTAAGTCTGCCCAGACAAAAAAAAATCAAAGTTGATAAATATCTACACAAGTGATGAAACAATAATTCGGGAAATTTAAAAAATGGAAACAAAAAAAGTCCATTAGCGAATAAAAACTGCTACGTAATGGAAACAGTCGAATCGTCCGCTCAAAGGTTCAATTTTCATTTTCTCCCCAAATGTAAAAATCAACAATTCGGCACTCGCCGGGCAAACTTCGACGAGAGAGCATGAAAGCAGAACTGCGTAAATATGTGAATGTGCGCATTTCAGTCGAATCTCCTCGGAAACGAAAGAGAAAGAGAAAGAGGAAGAGAGAAAGATAGATAGAAAGAGAAAGAGAGGGAGAGAGAGAGAGCCGGTGAGAGGAAAGTTCACGCATCAAGATTTTATGAAGGCCCTTTTTTTATTCTGATTCCCACCCCCGTCGACTCTTTCAGGTCGAAAGAATGGAGAGGCTAAAAGGACGAGCTCGCATAAAACAGTTTATATAATCAATGTTATACTCTTGCAAGGCCCGTTCAATTTTTCAAAAGGTAGGCAGGCGCGGAACTACGGACGTCCGAGATGCTATTTTAAAATTTGCAAAGGAGCTTGAAAATATAGTCCGAGTGCCCATTGTTGCATTCTTATTTTTACAAGAGCATTTGAGCTTCCGCCTTTTATCTCAATGCCGAGTGAAGTATGTTTTATCATGAAAATTTCTTTGTTGAAAAGATTTTTATTTGTTTTCAATTAATCATTTTAATAATTGGTAGCTAATTTTAGAGGAATGCAACTTTTTTTTAAAAATACTTTTGAAAGATTATCATCTCTTGCAATAAAGTATGAAAATACTTCAATTATTTTGTATTTTGCGATGTTTTCATTTAGAGAGCTTCAGAGTATTTTCTGGAATGAAAATAATAAATAGCTTCAGAAAAATAAAATGATAAAAAAAATTATTTATTTCACAATACGAGTTTGCAATTCGCCTCAGCTTCTTTTCTTCAAAAATTTTTCTTAAATTTCATAAGTTTGTCAACCCCCTAAATATGAAATTCATTTATATGCACTAATTTAATGTAAAATTTCGTTTACTTATCGAATAAATTAACAAATGAACGACTTATGACGTTGTTTAAGAGCATATGGACAAACTCGTATGAATTTCACTTATTCATATTTAAAGAGAAGATAGTCATTTGACTTATCAATATTTTACTAAAATAAAAATGTTCACAAATTAAAAATTAAGCAAACTACTGTATCCACCCTTATTAATAAACACCAAAGCTATTCATTAAAAAGCGAAGCAACCTTGAATTTAATGAGCATCAGTCCTCTTTCACGAGCTATTTAACAAAAGTGCTGCTCTCCGGCTGATCCTACTTTCAGTTTTAATAGCTACAAACCCGACGTTAAAATTTAAACGGACAACTTTTCAAAGGGCAACTCTTCCAATTAACGAAAACAAAAGTTAATTTCCACCGCGCGCGATCTCCGATCCAAAAAAAGGAAAAAAAAAAAATTTTTTTTCCTCGTCCCCCAACTTTTTCCGTCACTCTCTGTTTAGCTTTTCCGGGGCGACCCTCCGCCTTTTTTTTTAACGGCCCTTCCTCCTGCTCGCGATAAATTTTTCACGTAACGCCGGGGAACTTTCTACATCTTTAATAAACGCGATGGCCGTCCGAAGTGCAGGCGGGCACGTTCCCCTCGTTTCCCTCGCGTGTGTATACCTGCATACCTGATACGCGCGCGCGAGCGCACGGAGGGAATTCCGAGGAACTTTATTAGGGTTGGAACTACGCGTTAATGGGATGATGAACCAAAAATAACTTTTAACGCCGGGCGGAGTTTAATGGGTGCGACTTCGGCGGTTAAGCGTCGAAAGTTTTTCCACGAGTTCGCCGTGTCTTTTTTTTTTCACCTCTCGTTTTTCGGCCGACGGGCTGCAGCTAATGCGCGGCGGTGCGTTTTTGTCGGCGCTTTTTTTGCGCGGCGAAATTTTTCGGTATTAAGTTTCGAGCGCGGGTAATTTGACGAGTTTGGGGGGAGCGCGCGCTTAGAGCGATATTTACTGGAAATTGATGGAGCGCTTTTTAAAAAAAATTCCTGCTCCGAAATTTATTTAAAAAGCGAAGAGTCCTTTTTAACGTCGATGGGTATTCACTTTCAAAGCGTCCGAAAAATGTATAATCAATTTGTTTATCATCGGAGGTATACTTGCAGATATAACTTGATTACGTGATTTTTTTATCAGTAGGTCGTGTAATTAATACTTTATGAAATTTTTTTATATCGCAATCACGGAGTGAGTTCGAGTTAATTAAGTTTGTCATCAGCATGCTGCAGTATTTTAACGAAAAATAAAAAAACGAAAATATTGATTTTAAATTGGCCTCGTTTATAAAGTAACATTGGAGATAAGCTTTTTGAAGCTTTATTAAAATCTTATGAAGCTGCATGAATATTTTATGAGAAATTCTGTGATAAAATGTCACCTTTACTCGAGCAAATCTCATCAAAGCAATTTTAAGTAAAATATTCTGTTTCGAAACTATTTTATATATATAGCAGTGCAGTAATCTTTTAAAAAGAAACTAAAGTCTGCAGAGAAGTATAATGTATACAAAGAGGAAATTATGTTGGTTTACTGTGTATTCTTCAAAATCCTACTTTATTGAAAATATTTCTATCCCTACATAAAAGAAGTATACTATATCTCAAATTAATGAATTCAAGCTTTTTTTATTCAATACTTCAATAAATTCTAATTCGTTCCATCGGAATTTTAATTCAGTAATTTTTCCATCCAAATAAATTTTCATTCCATTCACCGAATTCCTATTCAAATGAAATCGGTACGTTCGCCACCTGCAGTTTTCGTTTTTATTCGTCCCCTCCCCTCTCCTCTCCCCTCAAAAAAAAAAAGGCCTCGACTTCCGAAAACACGCTAATAATAATGACGTTGTTTCGCGGCTGTTTACGCAGTGCCCCGGTGCGCGTCGACACGTCGACGCGAGGTCGAGCTAAAAAACCAAACCGAAAAAAAAAAGAGAGCGTACGATCGGACCCGGTGAAAAATGCGATATGCAAACTCGCCGCCCCTCTCGAACCACCGCCGCGCCAGACGTCACGTCGCGGCTCGAGAGCTTTGTGCGCGCGGGCGCGCCCGCCCACCCCCCGTCCGTCAAATAATTTATCCACTTCTCTCTTTCTCGTCCTCTCTTGTTTTCCGCCGCTAAATAAATTCTCCTCTCGCGCGCGTGTTTGCCCGACTCGGGGCCGCGCGCGCGCTCAAGGCGGTACGAAAAAAAAATTTTCGCTTGTTTGATCGGACGATCGCGCGCGCGCGCGTGGATTTCAGACGACCACCGACCGTGGGAGATCGCACGGGAGTCCTTAATGACGATCGATGACTGTGTTTAATTTGTATCGCACGGGGGATGGAAAAAATAGAGAGGGAATTAAATGGACGAGGTACTGTTTTGCAAAGTTTCGACAGGTGTTTGTGAAAGCAAGCTAGGCTATATGTAAAATGCTGCTTTTACAAAATTAAAAATCTTTTGTCATTTATTGCGTTACTGAAATCGATAATATTCTCCATGGAGGACAAAAATGTTAATAAAATTTTACTAGAAAATCCATCTTAATACACCTGAATGTAACCATTGTTACCAGAATAGCGCGGTATCTATTATTATTATAGTATCAGTTTTTTCAGTCGATAGTACTATGTACTGAAAAGTTGTAGTAGTTTTTTGTTCTTTGTTATAGTAGTTATTTTTATAATAAACACTAAATGTAAAGTTAAATTTACTTTAATTACAGTAAGAATAACTAAAATTTTAATTGTAACATTTATTGTAACGTCTAGTGTGTGCCAAATACTACTCTAGAAAACCTAGTAACTTTCTGGTAAATTAATAATTTTTTGGAGTCAGCTAAATATTTTGTTGAAACTACTAAATACTTTAGTTTTCAAAAAAATGTTTAACTAATTCAAAGAAAAATTTAGTTGATTTAAAGAAATTCTTTAGTTGAAATTACTAAATCTTTTTGCAGTATAAAAGTATCCTGCATCAAAAGCAAAATTTACTGAAATACTAGTCTGCTCCATAAACCACTGGAAAATGTAGTGAAGTACAGTAAAGTTTTTCCTCACTGTACTCAATTGAAACATCGGTTAAACGTTTTCTCAATTTTAAACATCACTCACACTCTTTATTATTTATCTCTTACGAGCAATACAAAAAACTTCGATAGGTTAATCCAATTTCCAGCGCGGACAAAATAAAAATTCCACGCAAGACCGCCCGGACAGGAAGGAGCGTAGAGAAAAATATACGCGTCAATCCGTCGATTGCAGCCGGGCAAAAGGACCATTTTTTCCCCCATCCCCGATTAGTCTCCTCCGTCGCTCAGCCGCAGACCGGTCTAAATACGCGCCCGATCGCCCTCCCCTCCTTCCCGGCCGCGGCGACCATTGTAATTGACAACGGTCAGCCGCAGCGCCGAGGCGAACTTTCGTCGGTGAAAAGGAGCGTCGTCGGCTGCGAAAAAAAAGGGAGGAGAGTCGATCGCGGCAAAAAGCGCGCGCCGAGGGATAAATAAAGCGCCGGCGAATTATCGCGGCGAAGTTTGCCTTATCTGCTCACTCGCTCTCGCTTTATGATTTATTAAACGAAGAGGAAAAAGGGAGTGGAAAGGGTACTTGCGCTTTGCCCTCTTCCTTTTTTTTATTCAGCGAGACGCAAAGGAAGTGGAGCCTCGGTTAATAGGATTGGAATATTTAGCGAGCATCGAAAAATTTCCCCGATTTTTAATGGAACGCTCGGTAAACAGGCGCGGGATCGCGAGGCGCATCGCTTTTTTTCTCATTATTATGTTTGCGCGCACGAAGGAAGATTTATTACTTCGAATTGCTTTGTAAACTCGAAACAAATTTTCGAGCCGGGCCCTTTGAAGTGGCTCGAGAGGAGAGTGGCCCTCGTTCGGGCTGAATTTTGTTTGACGTCGAAAATTATATCGATCCTTTAATTAAGCTAATGATCGCGACGCTACACGGGAAGCATCTTTCGGGCCAATTTTATTAATTGATTGCTTTCCGTTTGGAGGACAATAAGTACGGTGTGCTTCCTTTGCGGCGGTCGCTCGGTTGACTTTACGCTGAAATTGAAATGGGCTTTTAAAAAAAAGAAGTTTTCTATTGTAAGGATCGCTAATTTATAGGAACAAAGTTGAAACTTTAACTAATTTTGCCGACTGTTCAAAAGCTCCCTCCTACCGTAAAAAATGGTAAAGGAAACTTTCCATGGATGCAATGGGAAATTTTTCTTTCTCTCTTTTTTGTATATATACACACGTAACCATAAAATTTTTTCTCCTCGATAAAAACGGAGAAAACAAGAGCGCGGAAAGAAAATTATCCTAACAAAGAAATTCCATTACACAATATAAACCGCGCCAACTGCACTCTCGGCGAATAAAACACGTATATCCCATCGCGCATTTTATTTCCCCGCGCTTTTTCTTTCTAATCAAATAAAACACAGCTGAATTCACCGGAAAGAAAGTTCCATTTTTGCCGCCCCCCGCACCCCGGTGCAGTCGACGCGAAAACTTCCCCCGCGCCGGATGAATTTTTCAGCGCCCCGGACCGACCGCCGGGGGGAAAAGCGAGGAGGCGGAAAACGAACGGCGAGGGCGAAAAAATGTAATATCGCGAGTACATTCGGTCGTCTTTATCGCGAGTTCGGCCGGCGTCTGACCGAGCGCCGAGTTGATCTCCTTAGACGGCGTTTTAACTGCATTTCGTTTACATAGGCGCCGAAGGGTGGGATGGGACGCGTTCGTTTCAATTTCGTCGACCACGCGTAAACATTGACGTTCCGCTCTGCGTCCTTCTTTTTCTCGCTGTAGGGGCGATTTCCTCTTCTCTCGCTCTTCCGCGCCTTTTTTTTCGCGCTTCGGGTCCAAGAAAAATAGAGACTTAGATCCCGGACTTCCTACTGCGTGTGTGTGTTTTTTTTCCGTCCCCTTTCCGGACTTTTTTATTTTTAGCGGTAAACTTTATTTTATCGATAGGTTTTTTTTTCTTTGAGGAGGATCAATACCTTTTTTATACCCAGACCTATTGAATTAAATTTTTCATTGAAGTAGGATTGAAATAAAGAATAATCAATTGAAATTGGTACTTTTATTTAAGACTTCATTAGGAGCTATAAATTATAATGCAGTTGTAAATTTGAAATTTCATTATTGTATTATACTTTATAAAAAATCGAGTTTCTTTTAAATAAACTCGCTAAGGTTCCAAGTGAATGTACTTTATTTCAATTTTCCCTACATCAAATATGTTCAAGCCTTTTACAGTCTTAAATTTGAAATTTCATTATTAAATTCGTGCAAAAAATAAATGACACGTTTTTTTTCTGTTACAGGTAAGTGTCACTTCCATCGGCGAATTCAACTTCCAGCGGTGAGATTACGCAAAAAACTTTAACTGAATTAATTGCGATAAGAACAAAGTACACTTTGAGCATACGAGAGCACCTCTCCGCGCTCCTACCCTAAAAAATAAACATAAAAAAAAAAATTCTCCCTCGGCAAAAGGGAAATAACAATGACGATTACCCTGGAGAGCTCGGCAACTTTTTATCAAAGCTCCATTTTTCTCCCCGTCCAAAATAAAACTCCCCGCTCAAAAATTCTCCCACCCCTTTTCACTCGAGCGCCACCCCGCGCTTTTTACCGAGTCTCGCGCGCGCGCAACTTTAGCGCGGCACTCTCGCCCGGCCTCGCCCTCTTCATCATCCCCCCCCCCTCCCCCCTGTAATTCAATGTCCCTCGCGCACACTTTCGCCTCGCTCTCGCCCGGGCACTCCGGAAAAAATTATTTACCATATTCCCTGTAATTCGAGCCGCGCGCACCTCTTACCTGGCCCTTTGTGCCGCGGCCCGTTTCGCCGTCTGAGCGTGACCGCACAGCCGGGCGCTTGATCGTCGCGGGCAGCCCCTAATTGCCGCTTTGTCGCGAGCCTCTTGCTCCTTTTTTTTTTGCCAGGGCGCACCACTCGAAAGGCTCTTGCGCCGTTTTCACCGCGGCATTTTGATCTTTCGCCTGCTTGAACACTTTTCTTTTGCCGGGGAGTAAGTGAGAGGACTGCGACGGGCGAGACTTGGCGAGCTTGTTTAAGATCGGGGATGAGGAGGTACGCGCAAATGATTCTTCGGGATTTTGTGGGGATGCAGTTGAATTTAACTTAGGGTACTGTCGGTAAGTTAATGTGAAATTGATTGAACGTTTACGCGTTTGTATAATGTTGTCAATAGATTGTTGTTAAAAAAGTAATGCAGGAAAATTTAGTATAAATTCTTTACTATAATTTTGTGTAAATTACCATAATTATGGAAAATTTTGCAATAAAAATTATTATTTTTCCAAGGGAGACAGTCACTTTTCTCAGGTTTCCAGTATTATGTCCTCCATATTAAATATTTTATTGTAAATTTTTCTTTATTATGTTTCTCAGTGATCGTGTAAATGTTTTAATTTGGAATGGAAAAAATTGTATATTTTAATTTGTAACATTATTAAGCTTGAATAAAAATAAAATATTTTAATAATATGTGAATTTAAAATGATGTGCAGCGATATTTATCAGTATATTTTAGTACATTGATTAATTATTCCGAGGTACTGCTCATTTGCTAATGTGTATTTTCTGATGTTATTTTAAATTATTTAATAACGATTCCATTTTTCATGAATTTAAAAATTGCAACTTTATTATTCATGCGCATTTACATAGCAAAATATTTGCTTGCTTTTAAATTGTATCATAATAGCGCGTAACAAAAAAAATTAAATTGATAATTCTTGATAACAATTTTAACATAAAAGATAAAATTTGATTTTCCATTAAATTAATGAAAATATTACTGAAGATTTTATTTTAATTTTTTTTAAAAAACACAAAAAACAAATCGCGATTATTTAGCTGAATCATTTATTCAATATATACCTTTTTCTACATAGTTGCAAGGAGAAAGATATTTCATTAAAAATTAGTATTATGAAAAAACTCATAAATTTCTATATTAAATTTTACTGCACTTATAGCAAAGCTTATTAGTCACTACATTAATTTTTTTAATTTTTCATCTTTTTACTCACTTTACTAATTTTGCAATAACACTTTTATCCGCGTGCATAAAGAATCCCCGCTCCCAACAAAACAGTAAATAAACGAAATGGACCTGAATTTTGTAGTTAATCGTCACTCGATTCAGCCGTCAATCCTCAAAAAAATCATCTCCTTTCGAACAAAAGCAAAAGTAGCCTCACTCTCCCCGATAAAAAAAAAGCCCCCCCCACGCGACACAAAAGAATGTCATTTCGAAGAAACCCGTAGCGTCTTAATAAAAGAAACGCTCGAAAAGCAATTCAGCGCTCTTACGAAAACAATTTCCACACTCGGAAGCGCCGCCGCGGCGAATCCCGCGGTAAGCCCCGGCGCTCGGCTCGGGCCATCCTCCTCCACCCCGGGAAAAATAAAAGGCCTCGGCTCCGCTCGCTCGCGCGACGTCAAAAGGCAAATGCTCGTCGCGCATAAAAGTGACGCGCGCGCGGCCGCGTTTCTCGCGTCTGAAAAATGTGCTCGCGGCAACAAAAGGCGGCAGGGGGGATCAAACGGGAGGCGCGAGGATCGGAATGACAAGGCGGGGGGGAGACGGACGACGGAGCAGGTCCCAATCCCGTGGCTCAGCGGCGACAATGGCACTCCGAATAAGGGACGCGTCGATTTCGCAAGGCCAAAGCCCCGGGAAAATGTAGGTGCGTCAATGTCAATCAAGATCCGGGTGTATATATATGTGTGTACGCTATATATACGTGGGGCCGATATCAACGCGCTGATCTCCGAAGGCAACGTAAGTTTATGGATACGCCGTGCTACGACTTTTGGGTCGGCCGAGCGAGAAACCTCCTCCCCTCCTGTCCGTGTGTTTCGCGGAGGCTTTGGCCTCACGTCGGGGGAACAATTTATTTCGAGACGTCTTGGCGAGAGCAGAGGGCAAATGGTATTTTTAAGTGACTCGGGTATGCGCTTTCTTTGTTATATCCTGTTTCCGGGGACAGTCTCGGAGTGAGATGCGGCTTTTGATAGAATTCAGATGTGACCTCAATCCGGGAGTGTATTTTAATAAGATAATGTTAAAATATATTAGAAGGAGACCTAAGAAATTCATGTGAAAAAAAATATTATTTTAAATAAACGAAGTTTCATCGGTTTATTTGATGAAAAGATTGCTTAAATCTTTGTTAAAGTGGGTTTAAGACAAATTTACATTAAAGTAAAATCTTTAAAATGTATTTCTAGTTAAAAAACAATTAGTTAATTCAAACAGTTCCTACGATCACCCCAAACTTGTTTAAATTTAGCCTTAGAATTTTACTAAACAAACTGAACACGTTTAGCTCATTAAAACTAGTCAATTATAATGTCATAGTCAAACACAATTAAGCTGATGAAAGAACACTTATGTATATAACGATTAAATATTTCCAGTTATAAATGTCGCCAGCTAATTAATTCCCGTGAAGAGGCCCCTTAATTTCTTTGAAAATTCATTTAATAGGAAAGTACTTTAAGCGAGAGCTTTTTAAGCTCCAATTTCTCGACTAAAAACATAAGCACTATAAAGCCCCGGCAAAATTGCTCCTAAGTCAACAAAACTGGGCGCGTGTCGCCTTCTCCCGCTTTTTTTCTTTTTTTTATACCCGGCCGTCTTTGTGAGCTAGTCGAGGGTAAATCAGGTCAAAGGATGAATGGGGCCGAGCCGAGAAAAATATGACCGCGCCAGAAATGAATAGAGTAGAACTACGTGACGGAAACTCCGTAAAAGTCACTGATACTCTTGTTTTAATTCAATGGCCGGCCGGCCATTAGCATTTAGATGAATTGAATGATAGCGCACAATGTATATAACCCCAGCCGCGTGTAATGTCCATCGTCTCCCACCCGAATCCCATCAGCGAGGCGCTTATATCCGAAACCTTTTGAATTTCCCGCGGATTGGAGCTTGCAAGCTCATCAGGCGGTAAATTTGAATTATCAAAAAAAAAAGAAGGTATAAGAAGGGTGCAGTGTTTAGATGTCGTCTTTTTTTTGTTAAGAATCTTAAAAGTGCGCGGCAAATTTGAAATAATTAAAAATAAAATTGTTATTTAACGTTTTAATAATAAATTTTAAAGGTAGAATTGATAAAAACACAAATAAGGTATTTATAACCGTAAAAGTTTTCTTATATTTATTCGGATTAATTCTTATAAGAATCTTAAATGATAACACGTATATTATCTTTATTTGTTTATCAATTCAAATTTGTCGCGCGCATTTTCAAGATTCTTACGAAAAACAAGAAGCCATCTAAACGCGCGCTGAGAGACACCGTCTCCCGTTTAATCCGCGCTCACGGAAGTATTGGTTTTATCACCCGCCCTTCGGCGCCGTCCTTTTAATTTAGTCAAACATCGAGGACGGAGGCCATTAGGGAGCGACAAAAACAAAATTAAACCCTTCAAAGCGAAGGCGCCGGGACAGTAATTAAAAGGAGTCTCGCGCGCGCGCGCGCATGCGCCCGATCGACTGCACACTTTCCCAGGGCCGCGCTGCCTTTGTGCCCCCGCGGCGGAAATAAGGCGAGGCTGACGCGATAAGGCGAGCGCGCCGCGGTGAAAGCGGCGCGCCCCCCCCGAGATAAGAGAGGCCGGCGGACCGCGTATTTCCGCGCGCGCCGTGGGCGTACCGGCTGCCACGGGTAATCGATCTCGGGGCTTCCTTCCCGGGCCCGGCGCGTTTATCTCAATCCGGAGATCTCGAATTTGTGTTGGGAATTGGCTTAACTGCGAATTGAAAGGAGAGGGCCGGGGCGAGCCTTTGTGCCGGCCCTCCCACCCGTAATCGGATATTTACATGCGAACTTTCACGGGGGGCGGGGGATAGATAGTTTCCGGGGGTAGTTTGAATTATCGATTTGATTGATTAAAAAGTATCGGCTCCATCGGGCTTTTCAAAGTGGAAATTGGCGAATCCTGAGGAGGTACTCCTGATAATGTGAATATCAGTGTCTGTTCGAGTTGGGGCTGAACCTTTGTGAGCTTCGATAGGCTAGGTTTTTTTTATTTTTTCGTGTTATGAGAGAATTAAGAATTGCACTGCAAAACAAATAATAGTTTTAAGAAAAGTTTATGGTGAAGCAACTGCATTATTTCTTTAAATTTTGTCCAAGCAAATATTTTGTTGAATAAACTATTTCAATTATTTTAAACTAAACGTTTGATTCAATCAACTAATTGCTTAGTTACATTCAAGTAATAATTGACTAAAAATTTATTTCAAAATGTATAAATACACATTTAACAGAAATAAAAATATTTTTATCATTTCACTAAACATTTATTTGAGACAATAAAATATTTTATCATTATAAAAAAATACGTCTTTAAATGAACTAAACATCTATTCTTTATATTTTAAAATTTACGATCGATTGTCGCTTCGAAAAAAAATCAGTCTGATCATTAGCAACATCTTTCGCAGAATCTTTTAAAATCTGTACTTAACAAATAATTTATTTTATCTCTGCTCCAATAAACTGAAGTAAAAATTCAATACATCCGTACTTATTATAGCAGACGAACAATCCACGCTCCGCGGCATAATCAAGCGACTAATAATAAAAAGGATAATAATACAGACTACCTCGTTATTCCCATAAACTTCTCAAGCGGGCGGTGGCCGGTTATAATAATAGAAAATAAAAAAAATAACGGCGTAGCCTCGAGTGGGAGGCCTTCGCGCGGCTTCTTTGAGAGAGGAGCGAGAGGCGCCGCTGACGCACTTTGCGACGGTGCGACGCACTTTACGACGCGCCAGAGTGCACTTTTATAAAGAGACCGTACGCACGGATGGTCATGTTCCAGGTCATATCAATGAATCTTATCGCGTCTTATGTCACCGACGCCCGGGTGGCTGCACTCTCCCCCCGGCGATCCCGTCGATACTCCCGCCTCCGCACGCCGTAAAAGTCAATTTCACCGCGGCGCATTGATATTCGCTTTTCTTTTGCAATTACTTTTCGGGGGGGTTATCGGCTTTTTTGTGTCGCGAGGGGATGATGACGAATGGCTTTGCTAATTTTTTCTTTGTAAGGTTTATTATTATTTTTTTTCTTTGTAGGTTTAATTTAAGTGAATTTTAATCGCTAGGAAGTGGAAAGCTCTCATTTTTATTTATTTATGGGTTTTAATGGCATATTTTTTTTCTTTTTCGCGATTATACTTTATAAATGCTCAAAAGGTACTTCTACTCTGCAGATTTTATGCTAAAGCCTTCGCTGAAAAATCTACAGAGAATAATAAAACGTAATGTATTTTCATATTTCATGTTTAATTTAAGTGTGCTATACATAAAAGCCAGAAAATTTACGAATCATTCTTTTATTATGCAAGAATATATGAAAATAAAAAAATTAAATTAAATTGTATCTTAGTTGAAGTAAATATCATTTCTTCAAAATAATTAAAAATTCAATTTGTTTTATTAAATATGGTTTTAAGTAAATGATCTATTTGATTTTTCGATACTCGTTGAGTAAAGTATGATTTTACGTACGTCTTTTTAAAACCATCTTCGTTAAATCATACTTTGCACACATCGTATCGATAAATACGGTTCATTTCATGAGCGAGAAGATTCTAAAAATTTAAAAAATCATTTTCTCGTAATTGTATCGAAATGTATTATGCATCACTTACTTGTTTGAAAAAAATATCTTTCGTTTTACTAAACAGATTTTGTTAAAACTACAAATTTTTTCAGAAACAAAATACAACTTATATAACCCGTAAAAATTTAATTCCTCCTTATCAAATTTCAACAAAGATATATCAACGCAATCCCCTCGCCTCGCTTATTCGCGGCCCGTTTCACCGCCACTTCTCGAAATCCGTATCTCCGAAAAAAAAGGGGGAAGAAAACATGACGGGAAGTGAGGGAGCGAGCGAGAAACTACTCGAGCTCCCGAACTAGCTAAATCCACAGTTCGGCGATATTTCAGCTCGGCGCTGACTTTCGACACGGGCTGTATATCCGGCGAGCGGAGCTCGGGCTAACGCAAATGGACAAGGCGAGACGTCGGCCGGCGTGCGTATCTCGGGGGCCCCTTCGGGGATTTGCCGGGAAGTTCGCGCGGGTGGGAAGCCCGCAAGCTTTAAGTCGCCCCCACCCCCTCCTCCCGGCGCAGCGGCCAGCGCGATATCTATGTATCGCGTTGCGCCCGATCCCCCCTTCTTTTTTTAACGTCGCTGTCCCTCTTGCACATTTTCCGCACCTCCGTAACTCGCGTTCGCTTTGTCCCTCGCTTCCCGCGCGCTTTTCCCTCGCTCGGTTATTCCGCCGCGTCTATTGCTCGCTTTTTCTTCACGGCGAGCGCCAGCGGTGTATCCTTTATTCTGCTTATGCGTCGCGGCTGCCGTTTCTCTCTGCCTCCTTCTTCTCGCCGGTACTTTTTCCCGGACAACTCCATCGGCGTCTTGCCGACCCTTCGGAAACTTTTCTTTCCCGCCCGTCCGTCCGCGCGCACATTCAACTTCTCGCTCTATTCAATTTTTACATTTTCCGCGTCTCCTTACGCTAGGCGTATATTGATTATTGTAATTTTTTTTAACTTTTTCCTGGCGTCTGATTTTTTGTCGAAGAGTCAAATTAATTCATCATTGGGTTGCAATTTTTTGTAGAAAATATATCTGTTAGAAAAGATAATTTTTAAGGCGTTTCCACTCAGAATAGATTTTATTAGATACGGCGTTTTTATTATTAATAAGAGGGTCGACTGCCTGTCTAAGTCAATAGAGAATTTGCGTGAAAAATTTCATTAAATCCGTCTGATAAACACCATTTTTTCTTTTTTCCAATTTAACGTTATTCAACAAAGATAAAAGAAGCAGTATATGTCGATGTCACACGAATTTTCTTAGCATGATATCTTTAATAATCGTTATATTAATAAGAGAAAAAATCTATGTAGATTAAATTTCAATATTCTATCAAACGGATATAATGGAATTTTTTCATGTATATTTGACATTAATAAACTAATTAATTAACTCAGACAATCAATTTAATAACTCTCTTATTAAAAAAATAATATTTTCTTAAATATTGCTTCCTTCTTAAAGAAACTGTGTAATAGTAAATTATTATGAAAACATTTTAATAATGTTTTTTGAACTATTTTGTTATTTCGCCACAGCGTTATCAACTTTTTAATTAAATTACAATACAACCCTGAACTAAACATTCATAATCGAAAAATAACGTTTGATATAAAATCGGATGAAAAGTACACAACGTTTTTGTTACTCAAACATAAAAAATTGAAATTAAAAATTTACAAACAGTCTCTACATTTCCAGTCGAAGCTCCGCGGCCCATTTTTCATCGCCTTAAATATTTAGCAACCTTTCTCCGCGGTAGAAAAGGGCGTTGACAATAAACCCGTCTGGCAACATCCCGTCGGGCAGCGCACCGTGAAATTCAAATTCAATAAAGAAGATAAAAAAAAAGAAGAAGAGGAGGAGCTCGAGCGGCTACAGCGGCGTCTCTCTCGAAGCGGCATCCGGGAGCGTTCCGGTCGGCGCGCGGGGCGTTGTTTCGCCTCCCGCGGGCGGCGCTTTATGCGCCGGCGAGTCCCGGGCGACGCGCCGCTCGCGATGCAAAATTCATAAATGCGCGCATATTCCGGAGGTGCCGACGACGCCGGGGTCAAGATAAGGAAACGCCGGGCTCCGTTCGAATCGCGTCGGGCGCAACGCACCGCCGCGAGAGTAAATTTTTGAAAATACGAGAGATTTTTCGAAAATGGAAGGCGACGAGGAAGAAAGGTAATGGGTGAGACGTGCATTTTTGAGCGATGGTAATTGCGAGGTGAATTTTTTTTTTAAATGCGTGACTTTTGAAGGATATTTTTTATACTTTCTCGGTATAATCGGGAGATAACATTTTAAAAAGCATTTTTAATTTTCGCTTAAAAATTTATTTTATCCCTTCGAGTGCTTCGGCGAAGATAAAAGGCATCGTTAAAAATTAAATGTTGCACCGCGGCGCGGGGTCTTTAATTATAAATAACTCCATATCTCATCTTTAAAGTTAGGTAATTCCTGGAGCGCAGGGTAATGCGGTTTTGATAATAATTTTACGGCACGTGAAAGGTAAAATGTTTGTATCGTTATATTCGCGCGCTAATTATTTTGGCCTTGCCGCGCGTTTAAATTTTACTAAATTAAGGTATCGGACGCCATTAATTAATGAACCGACAGTGTTATTGAAATTAATGTTTTTTATCAATTTGACTATGAAAACAAAGAGCCACGTAGACTAGCAGTTCTGCGTAAATTAATTAGTATATAAGACACGATCTCGATAAAAATAAAAATGAAAATATAACGATATCGATATGTATTTTTATCGCTACTTTAAAAATTAAGAATTGGCCATACATATTTTTATGCGCTTAACAATTAACTTCATTCCTATATTTAAGAGAACATCGTCGACGATCGTAGTAAAAGAAAAGGACTAAAATCAGTAATGAAACTAAAAAATCGTGAAATTACCTACATAAGCATCAGCAGCAAAAAAAGCCGAGTACAAAAAAAGCTGTATTACGTTGCTACTTAAATTAAACAAAAGTCAACTTAATAATTAACCTCATCCTTGTGCAAGCAAATATCGTCGGCGATCGTAACAAAAGAAAAAGCCTCAAAATCAGCAATGAAACTAAAAAATCGTCAAATTACCTGCATAGGTAATCAGCAGTAAAAAAACAAGCCCTTCGGGCGCTGCCAGCCTCTCTCCTTATCGAATTCGTTCCTCCCGCGCGATGCATTATAAAAGCGGACAGCTTATTGTTTCATTGTTATTCATGAACCCGGCTCGAGGCAAAGGTACCCGCCTCAATCTGCTCACCGGCCGCTCGCACAACTCACGAATCGGCGCGGGGGGCTCGCTTCAGTTTCGCCGGCCGCCGCGCGCTATAAAACAAACGGCGGCGGCGGCGGGCGAAGGAAAAAAATGAGAAAATCACGCTTCGTAAAGCCGGCTTTATTACACAAATTTATTGCGTAAACTCCGGCGTGCCGCGCGCTTAAGGCCGTCGATAAAGAACGCCGGCGGACGTGTATACCCACCCGCGGAGCGAGCGAGAGAGACAGATGGGACGGGACGGGGGGGTTGGGGGTGGATAAAAAAAAAGAGAAGAAGGAAACAATCCCACCGGTACAATAAAGGCACGCACATGCGAACTAACCTCCCCACCCCCCTCCCCTCGCTCTCCCGTCGTCGTAAAAAAACCGGGCTAATACTCTCCCGGCCGCAATTTCGGGGGGAGCGAAGGAGGAAGAGGCCGACGGCGTTCGCGCGCGTGTACGGCCATTGTCTTGATCAGTGTAGCGCTGCCGGGGGTGTGTGCCTACACATATATATATACACGCGGGGCCGCCCGCTGCGTTTATTGATCGTTCCCTCCTTTACTTGTTGCGCTGGCGCAGCCACGCGTCTCCAACGTCTTTCCCTCGTCTATGTCTAAATTCTGCACACATACACACACGTATCCACAATACACTCGTGTGCTAGTGTGTGCACGGGTGTGCATGTACGTATACACATAAGTATGTGTACGTGTGTGTATGCGACAGTGTATGTGTGTGTATTTCTGCGCGCGTGTGTGTGTGTGTGTATGAAAGGTGTGGGGTTGGGCAAAGCAGATGTACGCGTGGATGGTACACGTAGGAAGGAGAGAGATTCGAGGATAGCGCGATGGGGCAGAGTGAATGGAATTAAGTCGAGGATGGATAAGAAGCGGGCTGTATTGTGGAAATTGGTGGATATATCGCGTACCCGCTCGGCCGGCATTTAGACGCGATTATGTTCACGGCTGTTTTGTTTTGATATCCCGGGCTTGATTACGGGAGCTCCGAGATGAAGACGCTGGCCGGCGTCTCGGCTCCTCCGGTCATTGTGTGTACAGCGAGATTAGGCCGTCGCTCCCCCGTCTTCTTGGATGACGGGAATGAATGCCGCTTCTAATGAGAAGCGCGCGCTTTTGTCCGCTAATAGTTCTACAATTGATACTCGCTGCGGAGTAATGGAATATATATATAAGATAAAGGAAAGCTTGGAAATTAGGTTTAGTATGGGTGATTTGCTTTTTGCAAATAGTTGCGTGTTAGGAATGAGTTTCGCTTTTTTATTTTTACCGGTACTGTGGGTCGGACTGTTTTCAAGTTTCCGCGGGCCGTAGAAAGTTTATTTTTATTTTGAACGGGAAATTTTTGCTCGTGTAATGCGAGAATTTCGTTGGGATACCCCATTTTATTATGATTAAATGCAATCACGTATGAAGTACAAGTTTTCGAAATTTAAAATAAAAACATACGGAAAGTTCTCCTCACAGGGGAAACTTAAAATTAAACGTCCAGAAGTTTCTTAAATGTTACTTACCTCGGAATGGTCTAAAAATGGTTTCTGTTTCAGTAAATGGTTTCCCAGCTTGTTAAAACTTGCAAAACTTTCAAATCTACCGCTTTCCACCTTTCATTTATATTGCAATGGTATAAGTTCGAATTAAAGAAAAATTAACCGCTTCGTAAATATGCAGTCGAGTTTTAAGTGCTCTCTCAAAAGTATTAAAAAAATAATTGATCAATAAGAAATGTTATTTTTTCATTCGATGAATTTAAAACGTAATTAGTTTAGTGACTTTTTAATTTCTATTGTTGAATTATATTTTTTTGTTTACTTTATTATTCTTATATTCTACATTATTATGCGTATACAAAGTATAAACTTTGTAATACTTTTGAAGAATAAAAAATTCGTAAATAAAAAAAAATTTATTCATTGAAAAGATCGTTAAAAGCTAGTATTCGATATTGCTAGACTGAAATGAATATATTGCAGCCAAATTTTCTGTATGTTTTAAATCTCGAATTTGTGCCATAAATTTCTATAAAAATAATTCAATAATATTCATTAAAAATTCAGACAGGCGTTACAACTCATGCGTGTCTACTAAATTTTTCTGAACTTCTAAAAAGAAAGAAAGCGTGTAATATCTTGCCAGTTCAATATGGTTCGTGCTCAGATAATTTAAAAGAAAGGAAAAAATTTTCATTTAAACTCCAAAATCACGAGGTTCTTAAATTCTCCTCATTTTGAATTAAAAATAATTTTACGTTTACTACTTTTTAAAAATTCTCGAATTAATTGTAGAATGTAATGGTAATTCTTTTATTTCTTTTTCTCTGTATTATCCAACTTATATTTTAGTTAAGATTAATTTGACATTTGTCTAATTTAAATTACAATGTATGACGATGTATAAATAAAGTACTATTTTTTTCATTCAATTAAGAACTAGTCTCAAAAATTTCAGAAATGCATTCAATTGCATAGTGCTCTCTTGTAACGTCAAGTAAAATTTCAATGTGCACTACATTTTTTCATAAACACTATTGTTGAAAAAAAGGATACGTGATTATCTCTCGGTTTTCTACCTGACAGACTTTGTATAATTTCACTTAAAATTACATTTCTACTGCACTGTTTTACGATTTTACTATAGTTTTGTATGTAAAATAACATTTCACGTTTCAATAAACAATTTCACACACAACAACGCCGCTGTTTGCAAACCATGCAACTACACTGTTTCCCGTAAAAACAAAGAGGCGGTTAATAATAATCCATGACCCGAATAATCTTGGCTCGCGCCGGGGGTAAACGTCTTGTGTGACTATCGCCGCTAATAGTTACAAAGCGCTGGGCAAACCCCCGGCAGTCCTCGCAGCCGCCTCCGCCTCAAAGGCACAGCCAGCGTAAACTGCCAATGCAAATGCGCCGCCATACGTACGGTACACCCCCCTCCGCAAAATAAAGTACTCCAGCCAACTCTATACACCCCCTCCAACCCCCGGAGTCTCGCGAGTGAATTAAAGCGCAAAAAAAAAAGAGAAGAGAGTCCGGAAAAGAAGCGGAGAGTCGCCGACCGAGGAGACGGAGCGTCGAGAGAGTAAACGGCCCCGGGGCTCCGTCTCCATTCTCCGTGGACAGATGTAATTAAACGGCGGAATTTGAACAAGAAGCGCGCGTGGGAAGGGGACACCGCGCGCGTAGTCGCCTCAAAGAGCGATCGATCCTCGGGACGGCCGCCTCCGCCCCTGTCGCGGAATCAATCAGTCCCCCTCCTCAGGGGGGGGAGGTCCGTGTCTTGGAGCAGCTCGCCTCTTTCACTTTTGGCGCGCGCTCCCCGGGGCCACGGAGGCGACGCGGTTTCCGCTCGCCCCGAGAGCACTTGCTCGCTCGAAAGTGTAATACTAACTTCATTACCCGACCCCTAACGGCGCGGCCTTTCTATTTCGTCCGCCCACTGTCTCCGCCGGCTCTTTATGTCACGCGCTCCGAGATGCTTCTCCTTTTTTTTTCCCACGGTAGCGGATCGATTTTTCCCTGTTGATAGTCTGATGCTCCTTTTCTTTTAATTTAGTCTTTTGAGTTAGGACGTTGGGTGGTTTTAATTTTTACTTGGAGTTATTAAAAGTGGTTAATTGGATTAAAGTATAAATAATTAAATCGAAAAATTGGAATTTTTTAGAAATGGTAGGAAACGTTGCTGGATAAGAACTGGCCACTTTTGGTCTTCAAACAGTAACTGGCCAGTGAATGGTTATGCCTAATTGATTTGATGATTTCTACTAAGGTTAATTACTGCCTTCGTAAAATAACTGATAAACATTATAGTGAAAGATTTTTCTTTTTGATATTTTGCTTCTGATATTTTTTTTTTAATTTCGTCAAAAATGTTTATTTTGTTTTTAGAGGTAATAAATAATTAAATTAAAAATTATTGAAATTCTTTAAAAATTTGAAAAATATTACGAAGATTTTTAATTACTGCCTTTGTAAAATAACTGAATAAATAAAGTGAACGTTAATTAAATATTTTAATTGAAATTTTATAAAGTACCTGTTTTAACCTAATTATATAGGTCCTTATTTATAATTCATGTAATAAAGTTTGTTCATGTAAAAAAATTTAATGTTATTAATAAAATTCTGCAGTTATTATTAATAAAAAATTCTGGCTATGTTAAAATACTTATGAATAAAAAATGGTATTTTTGTATACGTAAAGCATAAATGAAAAATCCTCTCTTAAAAAAAATTATGGCAGGTTGTTACGAAGCATTCAAAAACGCAGTTTGATTCATTAGTATATTCGGTTGAAAGGTACCAAAATTAAAAAAAATTTGTATGTATTTTCTGAAAAATCGTTATGCACTATAATAGGTAAATAAATAAATGAGAAATTTGAGCTCCGAAGCGTACTGGACTTTGTTAGTTTTATTTAAAAAATCTCAATAACAGATGATAAAAGAAGACCATTGTTAAATTTTTAATTGACGCTTACACCCACCGCAAGCTTTCAATAAATTTAAAATATTCAATAATCACGAAAATGGCCCTTCCCGAATGAATGCAAATATTTATTCGAATGCAAATAAAGCACGATATTAATTAGCGCCATTATTCCTCCGGTAAATATTGAATTTCATGCTTCTGATCCCACCCCCCTCTGGAATACTTTTTTTCCTTATGTCTCCGAGTGCTTTTAATTTTAAGAGTTGGCGCAGAAGGACGGTTAAATTTGCGAATGGAAGGAGGCTTTTGTCGGCTCGATTGATTTTAAGGTCTTGGGTTCCTTTCTTCTGCCGTTTCACTTTGGGGAGCGGGGTTCGGGGCTTCTGGGGAGATTTATTTTTTAAAAGCTTTTCATAAAGTAATGGAGGAAATGCTCTAAAAGCGAGAGCTCTTGATTGACTTAAAAAAATAGTTTAATTTAGCCGAATTTATTGAATATTTTTATATTCTTAATAATTGTATTAAAATTATTATATACTTTTGAATTTAAAAAAAATTTTAATAAAATTACGCGCTCTTTTTAGTTTCATTTATAACAGTTTAACGAGTAAACATTAATTTATACGTAAAAATAAAATTTGTATTGTTTTTATTGTTTATCGTATAGCGTTCAAAAAAATTAAATCGTAAAAAAATAAAACGCTACATTGAAACAACAGTTTAATACCTTTCTACTTATCCCAAAATAACAATCAACAATTGAATAAAACATCGATATAATAATTCCTACAAATGATAATCATAACAATAGAACCTTCGTGAAAACAAATCCCGGTAGTACCTATATTAATATCAGCGTTAACCGTGGAAAAGGCAACTGAATAACAGGCAAAAGAAAAAAAGAACACGAAAATCGACCAATGAAGGGTAAAAGACGATCGTTGAAAAGCGCCGCGCGGGCGATTCTCTGGCAATTAGCCCTCATTATCGGCCCGATAAACCGATAATTTCGCGTCGATCGAGCCTCGTTATAACGTCAAACAGAGTTTTCTGAGGCCGGGCCCGGGACCCGCCGAATTAAAAGTCCGGCGCGATTAATTAGCCATTGTTCATCCGCGGGGGGCAAAGAGAGGCGGGGGGTGGAGATAGCGCAAACATCGTTATACCCCGCGCGAATTCGCGGCGGCGCTTTTATTAGCGCCGAGTGTGCGCGCGTAGAATCTGCGATTTCAGATTTTGCGCGGAGCGCGCGGCCTCATTACACACGAGCAATCGGGCCAATTATTCGACGGGGAAACGCAGGCATTGCAAATAATAAGCCCGCGCGCCGAGCGGATTTCGGAACTTGCGTAGCGCTGCCCTGCGCCGCGGCGGGTACTTTTTTTATTGGCAGGGGTTGGAGCCGGTGGTGCGGCTGAATGGGTAATTTTTGACGCGTCGAAAACTGGCGCGGATTTCAGTTTTTTTATTTAGTGTATAAACGGGTGCGCCACGGGGGTTAACAGCGAAAACAGGAGTACGTTCATTGCTCTAGGCGTGTGATGCTTTATGTCGATTCACTAAATTCAGTAAAAATTGAAATTCAAATTTTTTCAGTTTAAATGATGGATGGAAAATAAAAAAATTGTGTTTCGTTTTGTTTTTTTAATTAAGTTTCTATATAATGAAGTAGATGTAAACATTATGAAACTATATTAGGTTAATCCACTTTTATTTACATTGAACAGTAATAAAAAAACAGCTGTCAATTCATTGGTTCGGAGCTTCCTTTAAAATAAATTATTGTTTCTTAACGGAATATAATAAAGAAATAATAATAATGAAGTAGATACAATTTTTCTTCTATTTTCTTTTCTTCTTATATTATTTTTTTCGAGCTTTTGTTTTTACAAAGTTAAGCAAAAAATTAAATTTCTTTCAAAATCTAGAGAATTTAATTAAGGGCCAAAAAAAGGTACCTACACCATGAAAACGAATTGATTTTTTTTTAAATAATAAAAAAATCACAGTACTTCAAGCATTTTAACTTTATAATTTAATTTCTCAGAACTTCCCCTGAATTACAAAAAAAAAGCACAAAACTAGCAGAAACTGCACGAAAGCTCAAACAAAGAACAGCGCTTGTTAAAAATTATTCAAGTAACTTAAGAGAAGCGTCTCGCCGACGCCGATAACAATGAATCAATCCCGTCGCCGAGCTCTCGAAACTTGCAAGCAAGTAAGTACTCGTCGCGTCCGCCGCTTTTTTTTTTTCTCGCTCCACTCGACAGAAGCCTCCCCGTCGACAAGAATATCGGAAGCGCGTCGAGGCTGTACATCGGCCGTAACAAACTCCGCCGACGTCGACGTCATCGCGAAGCGGCTGCGGATATCAATTTCGAGGATTGACCGGATTAGCGGCGCGGGCGGGGATTAGGGCGCGTCAGCGGTAATCGGACAGTGGAAATGAGCCGTCGTATGAGCGACGGCGTCCGGCCGGCCCTAAAGTAGCCGCGCGTCACAATACGCGACCGGCCGGATCATCGAGCCCCCCGCGCTGACCGCGTCCGCACCACCCCCTCCGCGCGCTTCGACCGCGCGATCGAATTTCGACGGGGTACTGCGCCGTAGGCGCGAAACCGACGATGACGCGATGCACCCGCTGCACTGATCGTTCAATGATGATTTTTCTACTGTTTTTGTACTGAGAGAAATTTTGGGTAAAAATTGCGGGGAAGTTCGGTGTAATGATTACGCGAAAAAACGGTTTGGAACAACGATAATTTTTGCCGTAAATTCTTTTCGATTATTGGACGGTATAAAAAGCTCGTAAAAATTAAAGAGCTTTTCCTGTAAAAATGATACAGTAATTTTGCCTTAATAATTCCCAGTATTGAAGTGTAATATATAATTCCCAATTAGGCTTTTTCCCGTAATTTTTACGGTGAATTTCACTGTAATTTTCTGAGCGTAGTATTACTTCTGTTTCTTTGTATTGAATTGATAAATTGGTGCTTGATTATAGATTAAGTTTGAATAATTTTTTTTAAAAACACCTAACTTGTAGCCCTTAACAAAAAAAAAATCACGTATTTACTTACCGACGTAATAACTCATTTCAAACGCTCCGCAAAGACGCGCATTTCACAGTGTAGAACGTAAACAGCACATTTCGTAGATTCTTTCCAAGAAAAGCATATGTCTCGGGATCCACGCGAATAAAAGCTTATTCTGTAAGATTTTCTGGAAAAGGATACTCCCGAGATTCTCAGGGAAAAGGTTCAATTTGTGATGTTCCGGGAAAAAGCTCATTTCGTGATATTTCTGCTAAAAAAAGCTCATTTCCTGATGTTTCTGCTTAAAAAGCTAATTTCTTAATATTCTCGAGGAAAAATCACATTTTGCGAAACTCTCAAAAGCGATTTCTTTTCGTGATTTCTCAAAAGTGTTTTTCTTCGTGGCAAAACTCCTAGAAGTGCTTTTTCTACGCGAAGAAACTTCTTTCGTGTAAAATCTAGCGAAAAGTGATTTTCTTCGTGATAGATTAAAATTTTGCAGCAAATAACTATCATTGTAAGAAATTTAAAAAATTTTTATAAAAAATCTATTAAACTATTTGTAATATTTGACGAAATGAACGTATTGAACAAAAGCAACAATGTGTCCCAAAAACTATTTTCAAAACATTCTAACAATATCAAGTTTAGTTTTATTACGACGTTTTTTAATTAAAAAAGAATCTCCTTAAACTTTTTTTTTAAGTCAGCATCTTATAATAAACTTTAATTAACAAAATTTCCTTTATTTTTATTCATGACACTTAATTTCACCATAAACAAATCTTCATTAAAACTTCCCTCACCCAAAGTAATTTAAAAAAATAACAAGTAATGATTCAGTCAAAAAAAAAAGAGAGACACGGTTCAGCGAGATTAAAACAATTTGAAGGGCGAAGCGTCAGCGTTGAAATCTCGAATGCTCAATTAAACGCGTAATCGTGGTTTATGCCCGTTCATAATGCCGCATGAAAGCCGGCCCGGGCACGGCGGAGTTCTCCAATAAAGCGCAATCATAACAAACGATAAAATATTTCCGCGCACTTATTGCCGCGGCGGCCGGGGGGGTCGGCGGCTAAATAACTGAAAAAGGCGCGCGCCGGCGCGAGCAAATCTTTTCGACCAACCTTATCTCGGCGGGCCCGCACTTTCACACTTCATATCTCACTTGATTTTCCATCGCGGCTGCGACGAGTCACACTTCCCGTTATTACGCTCGCCTCGCACCTCCACTCCCACCCCCTCATTTTCTCCCTCATTTCTTCCCACCTTGGCGGCGACGCTCGCCACCTATCCGACCTCCTGCAAACTCTATCTTTTATTTCATAGCTCGTTTCCCCCTTTTCGCCCGCCGCCGCAGCGGAGAGCGCCGCTCTATCTGTCCCGCCTCCCGCCGCCGCCGCGTCCTCCTCCTTGTCTACCCTCTCCTTATCTCTTCCTGCATTACTTACTCGCGTTCATCCACTCTATCATCTTGACTCTTTATCACTCGCTACCTTGCTCCTTCCTTTTTCTTCGGGCTTCCTACTTACTCGCTACTTATAGCACACGTATTCTCACACTTCAGCGATCTTTCCGCGCTTGCCTTTTTTTTAAATTTTGATTTATTTTTTTAAATTTAAAGTCTAGAGTAGTTAGAAAATTTAAAAATTTAATAAGTATTTCACTAATCTATTTAATCTCTTCTGACCGGCACTTTTTTATTTAATAACATACACAACATATGTTGCGGTTTCATAAAATACTTAAGGCCCGTCACAATTATAAGTTGAATAACTGTCCTCAAATCTGGACATCGGTCAGAAGAAGTTAAACAAACAAAATATTGTTTGATTCAAATTTAAATACAAAACTCATATCAAAACTTTTGAAATTTGGCACGATTTAACCGGATATTTTCTCATTAACCAATGAAATCTCTTATTTAGATGCTTCACAACCTCCTGTCATCATTTTTTTAAGAAAAATATTTTTGTTTGAGAGTACAAGTCATGCGAATGCATTCAAGAGCTCAGCTTTGACGTAGGTTTGATTCGAAGATAAAAATGTGAAATGATCATGAATCGAGCAAGAGCTTCTTTAAAAAAAATAATAATAAAATATGAATAAAGTCGGATGGGTCCGGACCGGAAGTTTTCAAATACGTTCTCCGGAGAGCAAGTAAGCTCTGAAAATACTATAAAGTTTAAAACTATCTTAAACTTTTTAGCTACCTCTGTGGTTTATATACACGTAAAGTCAGACTTTACAAAAGGAGAATTTATAAGCTTTTTGAAGCCGTTAAAACAGTTATAGTATTCCTAAAAATCTAACGTGGACAATAACATAAGTTACGGGAACGAAGAAGACAGGAAGTGCCATTACATTTCATTTGTGGGGAAATAAAGCCATTCAATAAAAATTATTCTTTCAACTAAAAATTAATCAGTTTATAACTATCTTAAAAGTTTTAGACTAAAATAATTCAATAAACGGACGAAAGGGAAAAAATCACTTTAACCTTTTTCAAAAGATTTTTACAATTTATTTATTTTTGTTTTAAGTGCAGCACAAGGTCTCGTGGAGACCGAAACTCAACAAATGAACTGTACAAAAAAATAGCCTTTTCACTTTAACCTGCACACTTATATATACCATTTTAAAAAAGCAATTGCTTGCCTAATTTAATCGAACATTTTTTAAACCATTATTTCTTCTTTCAAGTTTATAAAAGTAAATCATATCCGTAACACGCTGTCATAGTCGCGAAAATAAGAAAATACACCTATAGAATGAAGACGAACAACAAAAGCTTGAAAAAGCTCCATTTAAACTTGAACCGCATAGAATTCCGCTAGACTCAAAAGGCAAAACACAGCAGCATTTCAATTCAATGCTCAACCTTTCACGCGAAACGTCAATGGTCCTCCCCCGAAGGATATAAGCAAAAGTTACTTATTCGCGATACACAAGCCGACGAATAGCCGATCGGCACACGTAGCACTAGAGACTCGTTCGAGTGCCTCCCGCGGGCGTTGAACCCGTCGCGCAAAAAAAAGAAAAAAAAAACACACCCCCGCCGCGCGGCGCGCAATAAACCGCGCGACCCTCCAATCAGCCCCTCGAGTGTGCGCAAGAAGCCGCCGCGGCGAAGAATCCGGCAAAACAGGGAGGACCGGCGAGGAGAATGCAAATGGCCCGCGGAATTCCCGAATCCGAGTCCCCGCGGATTATAAGCCCCGCGCCGGATTCCCGGCCCTCGATTCGCCGGGGTCGCTCGCGCGGTTAATTGCCGCGACGCCGAGGCACGCGCCCGGCGACTAATGGCCAGGAGTGCCGTGAAACGGATGCATACGGCGCGGCGCGATTTCCGAAGGGACAGTCGAGGGCCTACGCCGCCGCTCGTTTGTACACCGCGGGGGTGGGGGCGCGCCCGCAAGAAATGTACCGGTGGGATGAAGGGGGCTCGCGCGTGTGTATACCCTCTCATTCGTCGTGCATCTGCGGGGGTACTTCGTTTTTTTTTTTTCGGGGATCTTTGAGAGGTGGGTGGGGTGTATTGATTGACTCGGGCGGAGAAGTGTAATTTGAGGGTTTTTGTCGGGGTGTTGTTTCGAGTGAGATGATTGGGTAGACGGAACTTTTTTGTTTGTTCGGTTTAAATTGCTGCTGGTGATGGTGTTCCTGCTTTTGATATTTGTTAAAGTAAGGATTTTTTTAAATTTTTGCAAAACAATATTTTCAATTATTCCTCTATCTACTGTTTTTATCGAGATTTCGATGCTATTTTATCTTAATTAAAAAGAAAATAACTTCAATAAACAAAATTTACAAAACGCACATTAAATTAAAAAACCATCATTTTTTTTTTACGTCCCTGATTCATTTGAATCTACAGAAAGAGAAAAAGAGAGAGAGAGAGAGAAAGAGAGAGAGCGAGAGGAGGTGGAAAAGAAAGGGGGCAATAGAGCTCCCCTAAAATAAGTAGAAAAAAAATATCGGTAAAGCATCGACTCGCGGAGAAATTGTAAATATTTCAGAATTCGATTGGACCTGTCAAAGCCGCGAGCAAAGGGCACGGGAGACGCGAAGGTAAAAGACGGCGGGGCGGCCGGCGAAAGGATGTAAAACTCGCGTGCTCCGGGGGACGTCCGGAAGGAGGGGAAGCGCCTAAGGACACAAGAGTAGCCCGTTTCCTTTCATCTCTCGTCGCGGGGAAAAAATCGCGTCACCCGATAACGCGGCGCGCCGAAAAAGTCGGCCCTAAAAGCCCCCGTAAAAGCCCGCGCTGTCCTCATAAATATCAGATTCGAGAGGCGAGAAAAATAACGCGAGGACCCGTAACCCCGCGCTGTATACCGAAAAGAAGTGTTTTTTTCCGCCCCCTCCTCCGCGCGAGGTTTTGATATCGGCGCTCGAGTATTTTCCAATAAAGCGAACGTTAGATTTTTCCCCGGGTCCGAAAGGCATTTTTGATTAAACATCGCTTCGAGGCATTTCGGGCTTGCAACTTTTGATTTTACTTTTTCAGCGAAGTTACTTTTTCGCTGTTGTACGCTAACGGTTATTGGTAGTCAAGAATTTGATCTTTTATTTTACGAAAAATGCATTTTTACTTTACCGTATACGTTTTTTTGTTGTAAAATATTTTCATATTAAATCTTTAGAATTGTTTTTACTTACTAAGTTACAGAATTTTTGAAATTGCAGGTCATATTTACCTTTCTTTCTCGCATAAACAAAAATTTTCATACATATACGAAAAATGAAAAATTGAGGTATAAACATCATTGAACAAAACAATAGGTAATTAATCGCGTCTTAATAAACTCAAAATAAACAGAAAAACAACAACAGTGTGTAACTGACGTAAATAAAAATTCTCATACTACTAAAAACAAAAAAATCGAGCGATGAAAGTAAATAAAAAGCTCTCCAGTACGTCATAACTAAAGTATTAATTCATCGAACCAAAAAAAAAGAAATTCGTCCAAATTAACTCAAAACAAAAAGAAAAATAATAACAACAGTACCCGTCGCCCGTCACGAGTAATTAATGAATTCGCCGAGCAATAGAACGCCTTACAGCAAACAATACATCAAAAAATCCTATCGGCAACACATTTCTACAACGACTTCGACACGGCCGACCTTCCAGATAGTCCGCCTCATTTCTCATTTCCCGCGCCGAAATAAATGTCCGCAGTCATCGTTGCCGAAATTCTTATTACATCGGATTGTCGTTACGGGCCGCAAATCTTTTTCCCGGCCGGGCTGCAGGCATTCATCAAACGTCCACTCGAGCCGCGGCGCCAATAAGCCTCGATAACGCGCGAACGCGCCGAGTTCCTCCGCGCGGATATCCTCCCGACCGACGTATTAATAATAACCCCGCCGCGGGAGTCGCCCCCCCACCCCCTGATTTCGTTGCGCCGCACAATGGACGGGCCCTTCGCCCCCCGCGCGCGACGCCGATAAATCACCCGCTCCTTCAATATAAGGGCGCCGGGGTAGCCACGAGGACAGACGTATATATCACGCGGCGATTAAAGAAGGGAGGCAGGGGGGGGGGGCGGGCGTTTCGTCATAAGCGATTACGGGCGCGAGCTGTTTCTCGGGCGAGCGCGCGAGGCTGAAATTAATTTGCCCGTGTAATTAGTCACGTAGAGCCGAGGACGAAGAAGCTTCGAGTCTAGTTACGCGAGCGGGGGATAAGCCGACGGAGAAACCCGGATCTTGCGCGCGCGGACGAGCTGTAGCTTACGCTGCGCGGGTTTCGCTGCGCTTTGTAATTGACGCCCGCACTCGAACGCTTGCGGTACAATGCCTCGAGACTTATATTCAATGGGCTTTGTTTTACCGGTGTAATTTCGTTTTAATTTTGATTTTTGATTACTTGGAGTTTACGCACGATGGAACATTTCCATTAAATTTATATAATAAATTGTTGTTTAAGCGGAAATCGATATGTCTGACCATAACCGCATATTTCTACTTATCACTTATATATTTCTAGTATAGATAAAAGGTTACGTATAAATTCATAATAAGATAATAATTAAAATACTAAATTTAAAAAATAAACTTTGTGATAAAGTTTTGTGAAATTCGAGATGTCTGACTATAATCGCCTATTACTACTTATCACGTAAATATTTTTAGAGTAGGTTAGATGATACGGATAATAATATAATAATTAAATTACTTATTTTAATTATACTTCTTAATAACATTTTAAGTAATTCTTAATGTCAAACCACACCCAATGGGCTTTGTTTTACTGGTGTAATTTTGTTTTAATTTTAATTTTTGATTACTTGGAGTTTACGCACGATGAAAAATTTTCCGTGAAATTTATTTAATAAATTGTTATTTAAAGTTACAGGAAAGCTAGGTTGCAAATACTTAAGTACTTTTGTTTAATCTAATTTCAAATTGAATTGGTAACTAAAAAAGTAGCGATTTAATTAATAACTATAAGAAAGTAATTGTTAATGAAATCACCATGTAATTGATAACTACATATTTAATTATTAATTAAATTGCGATCTAATCGGTAACTATTTTTTTAGTTATTAATTAAAGTGCTACCTAATTTATAATTACATTTTTTGTTATCAATTAAACCGCTATTTAATTAATAATCAAATTTTTAATTACAGATAGAAAGTGAGTAATTCATTTTTACAATCCTGCATAAATAATAAAACATTAGCGTGAACTTGTTAGCTATACTGAACATTATTACCAGAAATTCCCATAAAAATTGATAATTTCTCCTAACAATGGCGATTTCCAATAAAAACGACCGTAATTTCCTGAAAAAGTAACGTTGATTTCTCGCAAAAATCCCAGTGCAATAAACTGCCCCATAATTACATTTTTTCCGTAATTTCTGGTAGAAAATTCTCGTAACGTATCGCACGTATATTTTATGTAGTCTTTTATTAATTTGGGATATTTGCCCTAAGAGTAGTTGTTTCTGTTGATTGCATAATTTGTATATATATGACCATCACGGGACTCGCGCTTACATCTAATCTGATGAGATCCAACTAGATTGAACCTGCTCGTAGATTAGTTGATGGTTCATTGTGTCTGCAATATTACAGAATCCACTGTACAAGAATAGCTTTCTACGTAAAGTCAAAAAACGTAATAATCTTTTATTCAATCTTATATTGTGAATTTTTTAATCCATGGAAAATATAATTAAAATATACATCATATTAAAATATATATATATCATAAGTCATAATATACAAGAAATTCACATTAAATAGGTCTTAAAAAATTCGTTTTATTCAATAGTTTGTTACTCACACGATCAATAGAAGCATCATTTTTGTAAAAGAAATCAGTGTCATAAAAAATGTCTCGAACAACCTACAAATTTGCGCATCTCATCCCGCATTTTTATTGTATTAATAAATTCCTGCGGATGTAGGTCCATTTGGAGGATCTAATAAATGCCTCCACGGGACAGACGAGCCTACAAATTCCTACACCTAGCTGCTCGCCATTAATCAAGCCGCCCAATAAGACCCGGCTCCTGAAAAATCTGAAAAATCCGGCCTCCGGAGGAAAGAAAGCGGCCGAAAAAGAAAACTATTTATCCGAAGGACACAGGACCGAGGGACATTTATTAATTTGAATTGTCACAATCCACACAAATCGTTTAAGCCCTCCCCTCCCCCGCTCGGCGTCGCTTTCTTTCCTCCTCGATTCCCCGTATAATCACAGTTTACATACTTCCCTTGACATTTACCGTCACTCAATTATTCTCCGCGCTTTTCTATTTCCACGGGCCTCCCTCCCGCAGCCTATTGTTCTCCTTAACGCTCCTCCTATCCATCTTTTCTTTGTCGCGCGCGGAGACCCTCCTCGGGAATACCTCCTTCAATCCATCTGCAGCCACCCCTCCCCCGGCCTTTTGTTATTTGCGTTACCTACGCTGTTTGCTCTTCCTTCCTCCACCCCCGAAAATCCCTCCTCTCTCTCTCTCTCCGCCGTCCAATCTCGCACTCTCTATCCATCTTCCCGGTCCCCTTTATTTCCCTCCTTTTCCGCGCGCGCTTTTTTTTTTGTGCCCGCGACCTTCGCATTCTCGTTTGTCTATCTTTCGGCGGCGCGCGGATCGCGTCGCTGAAAGGGAATGCGCGTCGTTAGTTTCGATGTTTCGCCGGCGCAGCCCCCTTTTTCGACCCGCTCGCTCGCTCGCGCGCGCGACTGCGCGCTGATTTATTAATGAGTTGCCTTTCCGCACGGCCGAGCCAGACGCGCGCGTGTCGCGTTAATTTCGAATGCGAGCCGGGGCGAACGCGCTCTCCCGCCGGCGTTTATCGATTTATACAAAGACGCACTTTATCTTTATGCATGTTTAATAAGTGCGCGTACGTGCTTCTCGGGCTCCGCGGGTTTTTATTTAAGTTAAAAGCGTAAGATAAATCTGCGTTTTGCGTTTGTTTGTTATTTACGCTTTGAGAGAGATTTTTGGAAGTGTGAAAATTTTTGAGTGCATAGTGAAAAATGTTTTACTGAAAATTAAATTTGTTAAATATTATATACAATTTTTCATAGACCATCTTTGTTGGAAATATTGCTTGCAAAAATTACATTAGAAATCAAATAAATGTTATTATTGTTCTAGTAATTTTTCGCAAAAAACTATTGCAATTTGGACGAAATTTTTTCTCTGCATAGTATCTGCGATATGTCTGCAATGCCTATTGAATCTCATATATTTTGGGAAAAGCATGAAAAGAAAAGGGAGATGGAGAATTGTACTTTCTTTTAGTGTTTGTAGCAAATACTATAGTCAAAGCAAATCATCTATATTGTCCCCGGACTTTAGCAAATACTAGGATGTTGGACAAAGGCCGAAATATTCTTGGAATATGACATGCGGATTATTGTGTAGACGTCCTTGAGACATTATGAAGGATTATAAATTGTTATGCGGTCTGATATCAGAAAGTGTATTATTGATTAGATGACGAGAAAACTAATTATAGCATTAAGGCACAATAGCAGGCAAACAAATTAGGAGATGGAAAAAAAATGTTACGAAAGAAAAGATACAAGAAAAATATTCAATTTTTGCAACATTGAAAGGAAAACTTTAGTTTACCATTTTAATTATAAATATATTCTTTTCTAAACATATTAAAAATGGATACAATACAATTTTTTTTGCACTTGAAGCGACTTTTTCAGAATTGCCAATTGAATCTCGTGTCCCTTCGAATAGTACGAAGGGCAAGTCTTTAGCCGTCTAGTAGCTGCCAATTCTTTACCCTCTAACAAAGAAAATTAAAATCGAACCGTTCAAATCGCCGACGTAGTCCTCGAGCTTAAACAAAACAGCGATAGAATCGACGATCCGACAGAACCCGCAAATTGAAAAAATAAACAATCGAAGGACACACGACCCGAGGCGCGCGCGCAATATCAAATCGGAAGGAGCGCGAATTTCCATCGCCGCCACCCCCGCGGGACCCGCCGTCCTTTGTCCGCCCGGGCGAGCGCGAGCGGGGTACCGGCGTGCGCGCGGGGGTCGAAAGATCAATCCGCGCGTCGCGCGTACATGCAGCTCCGGGCCATAAATTTCGACGGACGGCCGCTCCTCCTCGATACGGGCGCCGCGGAATCCGCCGTATCTGACTGCGCCGCATATGCGCGGAGTTATGTGCCCACCCCCTTCCTGCGCGCGCGCGCGCGCGTACCTCGTACACCGTATATGCGCGCGTATACCTTGGCGCCCGGATTTATGCCTCCCCCTTTACAGCGCGGCCCGGCCCGCACGGAAATACTTTTCAGTCGGACGAAAAGTCGTGACACGGCCCGCGCGCCGACTGTACGGGAGGGGAGCCGCGGGTGCGATCGAGTCGAAAGCTCACAAGCACGTTATTATCCGCCGTTTTATGCGAGGATCCCGAGTTTTTTGCGCAGCTGGCGCGATGGACCGGCTGAAGTCTTCATATTGCGAAGAAAAAATTGACGCGACCTACTGCTTCCGTGCTTCTGTGTTCTGCACTCGCTTTACTCTGCATTTATTCTTCGAATGGAAAATATTTTAATGTTGATTTAATGTAGCGCGATGACTTTAGTCTTGTATGTAGGAGAGAGATATTCGTTAAAAAATTTTTAAAATTAAACGACTTAATAAAGTTTAAAGAAAATATGATGTCTGACCATAACCGTCTATTTCTACTTATAACATGTATGTTCCTAAAATAGTCAAAATATTTCGTACACATTCGTAATAAGATAATACTAGGCAATATAAAAAAAATAAACATGGTATTAAAGTTTCGCGAAAATCGATATGCCTGACCATAACCGCATATTTCTACTTATCACATATTTGTAGAATAGATAAAATGTTACGTATAAATTCATAATAAGATAATAATTGAAATATACTAAATTTAAAAAGTAAACTTTGTAATAATGTTTTATGAAATTCGAGATGTCTGACTATAATCGGCTATTACTACTTATGTTAGATGATACAGATAATAATATAATAACTAAATTACTTATTTTAAGAAATTCAACTTCTTAATAACATTTTAAGTAATTCATAATGGCAGACCACACCCAACTATTTCTACTTATATCTTTTATATTCCAGTGTCTGACCATACCGACAAATTTCTTCTTATTCCTTACGTACTTCTAAAATAATCGAAATTTTTCTTATAAATTATCGATAATGATTATTTTCTAATTTAAAAAATTAAAATTAAAAACGTTTTAAGAAAACCGATGTCTGACCATACCCGTCTATTTCTACTTATCCCTTGCACATTTCCAAAACAGTCGAATTGTTGCTTATGAATTCTTGATTGGGCTTAATTAATGATTTAGTACTGCAAATTTCTCGTCTACATAGAATAGTATAGTATATTTATCCCGAAAAATATGTCTTTAATAAAACTGTATAATCTACATTGTACTTTTTTCGTAACAACATAAATAATGTAAACAACAATTTTCCTACGTAACTACGAAAGAATTAGCTCAAGCTCCGCTGATTTTACTTTTACTAAATCTAAAAATAGCATTTACAACAAACAAAATAAGAAACGCTTAAAAATCAGCGACTCGCACCAACAAACAAGAGAAGGCGCGACTCTCGAAAAACGAAAGGGGGGAAAAAACTCAATTTCCCCCGCGCCGAAAAGCAAGACAAAGCGAGAAGTCGGGTGACTGGGGCAGAAGCGTGCCGGGGAGCATAAATTACGTCGAAACACTCCCTTATGCAAAAAGTTGCTCGAGCCTTCGGCAATCGAAGCGAGAGATTCCCGAAGAGCCGCGATTCCGATCAAATCACCGGCCTCCGCGTGTACACGCTCGCGATCCTTCGATAAAGAATTTATCGGCGCGGGGCCGCTGGAAAAGGAAACATCGCGAGAAACGCAATTCCGAGGGGCGTAAATTTTATGAATTTTCATGTCACTCGAGCTCGCCCGAGCGCCGGGATTTTTGCTTTTCTCCCGGGCGGGAAGCCGTTCGCTCTTTTTTTCCCCTCTTTCCCTTTTCATTTTTCACCCGAGCTTTCGCCCGCGTGTACTCCTTCAGCCGCGCGCGGCCGGCTTCCTTTTTTGTTCCGCGCGCGGGCACAACAACGGCAGCCGCGAGAAAAGCCCGAGCCGAGGAAACGCGAGCGCGCGCCGCGTCACACATTCGAAATTAGTAATTATTCGTAATGCTCCGCGCGCGGGCAAAAGCTTTTCCGAGCTCTCGCTTCTTTTCAACGGCCCTGTTGCGGTTTCATGGTTGTTTTTCTGTCGCCGTAGTCGGGAGAGTAAGAATACGTGTTTTTTCTCGTTTGCTGGGCATTTGTAATATTTTTCATTTTTAACCTTTTTTTTTAATTATGTATTTTAATTGTTAACGAAAACTGTTATTACTTATCGATCGTTAATTATTTGTTGAATTAAAATGATCCTTTAAAAAATAATAAATTGATCAATTTATGGTTAATTTTTTTACTGGGTAATTTATTGTTTTTATTGGAAACCTTTTTTTAAATCTAAATTTTAATTTTTAAGGAAAGCATTACTCGGTTATCGATCGTTAATTATTTGACGAATTCATGTTCTTTTAAAAAATAATAAATTACTTCACAATTTTTTTTCTTGAACTTTATATTTTTTTTCATTCTGTTCAGTTAAATTTATTTTTGAATAAAAAATATTTTAATAACAAGAAAGATTACAATTAATCAGAGTGAATAAACGAATTAAATCCAACAAGTACTCGAATAAATAACAATTAAAGTAAAATATTAAATATATTTTGATAAATGCAATTTATGTGCGGTACGTGTTTTATAAGTTTATAGAAAAACACAAACCTACATTTATGACTGATACTGATATCCGAAGCGCAACGTCCAACGTAAATTTACAAAACGTGTCACGTACGTGCGGTGCATTTTTGGCACGTACTTTAGATATATATCACGGGATAAACATTTTCCCGAAGCTCCGGCGCGACACCCATAGTCTCTTTTTTTTGCTAAATAAAAATCTTTTTTTTTTAAATCTTTATTAACTTGAATTTTAGAGTTTTTTATACGATCCCATAACACGCATTTATTCCAAATTATCCGACGCCGTTTCCGTAAGATTACGTTCCGCATTAATTATGCTTTGCCCCAGCCACGGGCTTATCCGTTCGCAGAGCAAAGCAAAAAAGAAGTAACCGTCGTATTTTTAACAATCGGAACGCAATATCCGCGTAACACCAGGGAAGTAATTTCCTTGACTTCTCCCTCGAATCAATATTTGCCCTCATAAGTCGCGCACACGTTCCTGCTCTATTTTCTCGCTCTCTTCTCCGCGAAACTATGCAGCGAGAAAAAAGAAGCTGAAAAGAAGCCATTATTCAGCGATTTCCAGTTACACCCAGCGTCCCCCGGAAAACCTCTCCGCTAGCCACCGCGAGGAGGTTTATAATGACGGAGGCGCGCGGAAACACGCCGGTTTCCATATATAAAATCTCATTAAAGCCGACGGTGCCCCTCGAGCGTACCCCGCGCACAATGGCTCGGATTCGCGCTCGCCGTTTTCTGACCTCGATATTTTCGTCCCGAGACTTACCCCCCGGCCGTATTTCCTTTTATTTTATTTTTTCGACCTTTTTTCGGCTCGATTGTTCGTCGCTTTCGCAGCGCCGGGTGAAATACACCGAGGGAAGCGGGCGCCTTGCGCAAGCGCGTCGTGTGTTTGTGTACGTATCATAAGTGTGCGTGGGAGAGCGGGTGGGTTGCTGCCGCCCGGTTTTCCTCCGGCGCGCCTCTTGTCCGCCGTAATGAGTCTCGTCGGAGCCGAGGCGAGCGCGAGCTCCACGCGAGGCTCAATCGATGCTAATTTAATCAATTGATAGATCACTCCAGCGGTTTCTCCGAGGATGCTCCAATCCGGGTGCCTGCCGCACCGCGATAATAAAGTATTCGCCGTTTAATAGCCGCCCCCGCCGGATGGACGTGCATTGAATTTTTCGAGGCGCTACTTCGTTATTGATGGATGGTTTTAGATGTGCTTTGCAGATTTCACAGTTTTCATTGATGCACAGTAATTAATGCACCAGAGCTTACGTAATGAGCAAAGGATCGTTAATTTTTTAATGCATAGGAATTAATACTACATATTAGGTCTTATGTAATAAGCAAAGGATCGTTAATTTTATAGTATACAGAAGTTAGAGCACAATCTCACGATTAATTTAAAATGTAATTGATTTGACTGCAGGTAAAGGGAGTTTTTTAATAACCTGAATGATTACTTTCTTGGACTTAATAATTCGATTTTTAAAATAAACAATCTTTATGGAGCAATAAAATAAAATTGAATTCGAAAAAGCTTGAAAAGGTAAATTTATGAAAACACTAGGTACTAATAACAATAATAAATGCAAAAAAATTTTTCTAAATATTGCAGTTTAAATTGCAAGTGTAATTCCATGCAATGCCATTATTTAATGTAAAAACATTGGGCAAAAAAATCCTCTTACACTACAAGAAGAATTACTTAACGTAATAACAAAATAAGGCGCTTTCACGCAGTTTTCTCAAAGATCCATCACTGTCGATGCTGTTTGTATTCAATTATCCCGTGGTTCCTTATCAAAAGCAATAATTCTGCTCGCAAAATAAAAGAAACGAAGGAAGCATATTTTCTAATAAAGAATAAAGAAAATCGCGTTGTCTGACCATAGCGGTCTATTTCTACTTATATAACATGTGTATTTCTAAAACAGTTGAAATCTTTCTTATAAATTTATAATCAGATAATGATTAATTAATTAATTACTTAATAAAAGAAATTAAACATATCAAAGTTGAAATATCCATGTCTGACCGTATTTGACCCTTTCTACTGGTACCTACATATTCCTAAAATAGTCGAAAAGTTTCGTATAAATTAATAATAAGATATTGATAAAAATACTAAATTTATAAATTAAACTTTGTAATCAAGTTTATGAAAATCGAGATGTCTGACCATAATCGCATATTACTACTTATCACTTATATTATTTTGTAGAATAGGTTAAACGTTACGAATAATAATGTAATAATCAAATTACTTATTTTAAGAAATAAGAATTCGTAATGTCAGATCACATTCAACTTAAGTCTACTGATACCTTACATATTCCTAAAATAGTAAAAATTAGAAATATTAAACGTTGGAATATAAGAAAGTCACTGACTGACTATACCGACATATTTATACTTATTATTTATATATTTTTTAAATAGTCGAAATATTTCTTATAAAAAAACTCGTGATAAATATTAATAATGTCTAATATAACAAAATTAAACGTAATGAAGTTTTAAGAAAGTAGATGTCTGAACAAACCCGTCTGTTTCTACTTATCTCTTGCAAATTTTCAAAACATTCGTGCTGCTCCTTATAAATTCTTGACAATACTTAATTAATAATTTAATACTATAAATTTCTCGTCAAAAGAACAATTACTTAATGTAATAAAAAAAAAAGAATATAGAACCCAGCTTTCACGCGGTTTTCTCGAAGATCCATCATCGTCGATGCTGTTTGTATTCAATTATCCCGTCGTTTCTTATCAAAAGCAGTGATTCCACTCGCGGAACTAAAAAAAAAGAGAGAAGAGCGAAGATCTCGTTAAAGACAATGACTCGGCAAAATTATCAGTCTCTCCCGCGCGCTGGTCCTTTCATCTCCGCGAGCGCGGGACTGCCGTCGCTTGAAAACTTTTCGCAAATTATTTAGCTCCGCCGGCGCGGAGCTTTGACGATTTTTTCTCCCATTCGGCCGGGGCGAATCGACGAAGTCGATCGGTCGGCCCCCGGGTTCTATTATTATTCTCAGCGCGCGCAGCCCCCCCCTCTTCGGTGCCCTGACCTTTCGCCCCGATAATGAATGCGTTCGCAAAGTCGCCGCGGAATTCGCGCTCGCAATCACCGTGGAACTCCGAGTTTAAATGAGCGACTTCTTTTATCCACCCCTCCCCCCTCACCTCGCTCTCTCATACCTTTTATATTACGCGCGTATATATAGAGGGGGCTGCTTATGGGTATATACGTATATACGAGCGGGACGTTAAACGCAAAAGCGAGTCTGCGAGGCCACTGGAGAGCGCTTTTACGGTCGGCACTTTTCCCTACCCCCCTCCTCTCTCGGGTGGCTCCTTTTTCGCCTGCATTATACATGTATTTCGCGCAGTAAACGCGCGCGGGAGGGTGGAAAAGGGGTTTCGCGCTGCCCCGGAAATTCGTCTCGTTATCGGCAATCGACGAGGTCCGCCCGGCGGAACGTCGCCTCCTCGAGAGAGTATGCCGATCGGAGAGAGGGGGGGCGCGCGAGTGGACGCGACCCGCCCGCCCGATATTTAACGACACCCGACGAGCTCGCGTCCGGCCGTTTGTATACGGACGGGTCTCCCCGGACCCCTCGTGTGCCTGTTACCGGGGACCTCGATGATTGCCATTTTTCGCCCGTAATATCGAGCAGCGCTTATTTATAATTCAATATCCGGACGACGCCTACGGCCGCACGGGTTATTTTCGCTGATGAAACATCGCTTCTTGATGATGCTCTTTCCTTCGTTGATTTGATCGTTCGGTTGTGTAGATGTTTATTATTGATGGATGAGATTTGCTAATTGGTCTAAATTTTCTGATAAAAGGGAGTTTGCAGAAATTTACGTAAAAATTTTGTGGAATAGTGTAGATTATAAATTTTTATGTTTTACAAAGGATTATTATTTTTGGATGTTAAATGTTGTTGCTTTAAGAAATATTATACGGAAAAAGAAAATTGTAATTTCAACTACATATTTCTGTGAATCCGCTGAATAATTTTTTTATCATAAAGGTACTTTGTTCTTTAAAAGAAATAATTATTTGACAAACTTTTAAAGAAATATTTAGTTGAAATTACTATTCTTTTTCATCGTATTAAAATTAAACATTTAGAAAAAACTAGTAAATAAAATAGACTATAAATTAAAAGATCGGGAAATTCAGAAATCGTAGTTTTCACGTGACTTTATGGATATATTCAATATCTATTATTTATATACTCATAGTTTTTTTTATAATAAAAAAATAAGATTTTTTTGCATATTAAGATGAATTTACTTGAAATATTAAAGCGCACATTCATCAGTTTTAAGTCTAATCTAATACCCATTAATGAAGATGTATCTTAATGTCCAAATACTGCAAGTCTGACAACAAACGGATTATTCTACTTGCAGTTTGTACATAACTCCCCCGACATGAAACTTCTCGGTTTGCTGAAAACTTTGGATACAAATTACATTTTAAGTCGAAATTAAATTTCGTTTGTATTTAAATAACGAAATGTCACATTTTGTTAAAACAAAAGCTTTTACTTCGTACAGTACAATTGAACGATAAAAAAAGCGAATTAAAAAGTCGACTTATTTCACAAAGTAAAGGAAAAAAATTTTCTAGATTTGAAAACTTTTCTTCAAAATACGAACAATAACAGTCGAATATAATGGAAAAAAAGTATACCAGTGATAAAATAGAAAACGGGAAAAAAGCTAACAGAAACTAGTTCGTACCTTTAAAATTTTTATAACGCAAATTCGCAAATTGAAATACGAAAGAAATTCAACATCGAAATTGGAAAAGAAACACTCCATCGAAAAGCTGTCAAAAAGTGTTCAACCTTCCATCAAAAATTGGTTCTCCCTTCGAATTATCGCTCATTGAATCCACCGAAACGCATCGAAACAATTTACTAAAACATAGAATCAATACCGTTAAATTTCCCGCCTCCTGTATTTTTCGCGCGAAACATCCGCCGCGCACGCCTGGCAAATAAATTTTTAATCCACTAAAACGTCAATCCCCCGATAATCCTCCTACACACCTCACCTATACACCGGCGTCACCGCGGTGTCTAAATGCCCGTAACGAAGTCAGTGACGTAAAGGGGCTGCGTCACAAATTTTGAGATGGTTACAAAACTACTCTTTTGTGATGCCGTTACTTTTTTTTAATAATTTTCGTCTATTCATATAGATAAAGGGGAATATTTAGGTAGATTTTGTCACGATCGTTATAAAATACTGAACATCTTTAAAATTAATAAAATTAAGATCCACATTCTTGCAGATAAATTGTCGTGATCATTTTAAAATAAAGAAATCTTTATTATCTCTTTTTTATCTATATACAGGCGAAAGAGCAAAGTTTGACTACTTGGGTTATTACCGACTAAGAGAGGCCGTATTTATAATTTTCAAAAATCTTTATGTTAGTGAAATTACTATTATGTACTACTAAAAGTTAGTAAAATACACTAAAATCTAGTGAAGTGTGCTCTACTAAATGACGATTAGTAGAGAACATTTAACTAATTTAACTTTAGAGAGTAAGTTCCATTTTGACATTCCTAAATTCCATACCACCGCTCGAAAGAAGACTGTCTTTTTACATCCCTGACTGAAATAGACAAAGACTCCACCGCCCGGCAAAAACAAGAGAACAGCCGTTGAAAAAGTATCAATCGAACGCCGCCGGGCGGTGCTCTCCTCTCCGGCGCGGCAAAAAGAGCGACGCGTACTGCGCGGGGGGCGGCAAGAAATCCGGGTTAACAGCGGAGGCGGAGGAAGCCGCGGGCGCCGCTTGCGGACTCGCCGCGACTGACTGGCCGTCGGCGAAATTTGCATGGATAATGGCCCCGATGGCCGTCTTTGTTTTTGCCGGCCGCGCGCGCGCGGACCAGGCGCTTAATTGATACGCGTCCGAGCTTTTTCGACGGACCCGTACCCTCCCCCGGGGGCTGCACGCTCCGGCGGATCGAGCGTTTAATCGGAATTCTACATGTAAATAGCAATTGATTTCGAGTGGGGAAAAACGCTAAATGGCGCTGGGTTAAGTTTTATTTCACTTTTTTCATTTGGTTCCGATCTATTCGAGGCTTTTTTCTGGGATTAATTTTAACTATGAGGAAAAACGGGAATGGATGGTTCATTAATTTTGTAGAAAATTAAAAGCAAGAAAAATTAACTTATTTATATTAGTCAAATGTAAAATATATAAAACAAAATAGTAAATTAATACCTAAATTAAAATTGAACTGTAAACTAGTGCAAAGAATTCTTCAATACTCCTATTCAATCGACGCTAGCAATACGAGACGGGTTATTTAATTTATTGTGTTTCCTTTTTACTGTAGATATAGTGCAATTAATTTTTCAGTTTTGCGAATGAAAACCATTTAGACTTACTTATTTAAAAAGAATTATATTATAAATAAACAAACATGCTAATAGAAATTGAAAATCGTTTCGAAAAATTCAACTATGTAAATAAACGAAATAACCCATTTTTTATTTTCGGCGATCTGAATCGAATCTGGCGCTTTATTTCGCTTAAAATTTCGCGGGCAGGGTAGTAAATTCTGTTTAGATACCACATGCGCAAGAAATAGCATTACCCAGTTCATAGATCAAGTAAATTTAATTATAATACTTCTGAATTCTATGGAGGAAAATTAACAAAGCTGCGAGACTCGGTGCGGTCAGTATTTTAACGGGTGACCCGGTTAAACGTAACGCGCGGTTAGGGCACCGCCGATAAAATAGATAATGACAATGGCTCTAAACAATAAAATATATATCGGGCAAAATCAAATTTAGAATTAATCAAACGAGAGGTTAATTAAATATACACACTATACAAATTCCCCGCGCAGTATTTCTGCCTCGATAAATTTTCCCATTTATCATTAAAATGATTCTCGATAAAATAAAAGGCGCTCGATCCATTACAGAAATTCATGAAAATAAATAATTTGCTATTCAAGTAACTGAATTTGCAAGAGAAATACGTTCCAAGAAAATTCCGATGATCGATCAAAACCGAAATTAGCCATTCGCGCTAATGCCTCTTTATTCGGGCCATCGATAAAGTTTCCCCAGCCGCTGGCGTCGATAAATCCGGCGTTTTAAATCTCACGGTGTAATTCATGCATCCGCGAAATTATTTGCGCCGCGGAGCGGCGGATAAAAAAGAAGGCAGGCACCGCAGGCGGCATTCGAGTGTTCTCGGGGAAAACGGCGTTATCTGCAGATATGGACCGACGCAACGGCGAATTTGCATGGATAATGGCTCAAAACAGCTGGGAAAGGGAATCCCGGCCTGGCGGAGGGCCGTTTTTACCGGGTTCCGGGTGAGTTGAGTTAAGGGATTTCGAGGAGGGGGCCGCGCCGCTCTAAACAGCTGGCGCGTCGTTTTTGGAGATTTGAATTTTCAATGCGACCCCCGGCCCGCCGCGATTTATGGCCGTTGGAGGCTGATGAAGCCAACCCCGAGGTTGTTTACTCTTTGCCAAGATTTATCATTATCTATTAAATGGAACGTAATTTACGTTCAGCAAATAATACAAATGCCACTTCGTCGAGGGATTATATTTTAAATATTTTTATCGTTATGCGGTTTTTGAATTAACTTTTAAGTGATTACAAGATATTACGATTTTTTTTATTCTAAAGTAATGATCGAAATCGGTATTGTTATCTTTAAAGTTTTAAAAACCAAATAATAATAATAGCAAGTAGATAGTCTTAATTAATACAGTTGATTGTATCACTCATTTTTGTAGTAGGAACTGGAGTTATTTTCAATGTAAATGGTACACTTTTTATTAGTAGAAAGTTAGTAGTAATAATAAGTAGAAAGCATACACTTGTATAAAAAATAATTCTAATTATGACTTAAAATTTGTCCTTTAAATTTATATATCGTAATTTAATAGTTAGTTGCCAATTTTACTTGAAATAGTTAATATTTTCTATATATTCAATTTACTCTTGAAATGTGAAACAGTGAAAATTGCGATATATCAGAAAAGAATTGATCGTTCAAAATGAGTGAGGCTTTTCATTTGTTTACGTTATATGATCATTTATTTTTATTTTCAGTTGTTTTTTTATTTAAATTTTAATTGTTGCTTTTTCAGTTTTGAAAAAAATTTATTGAAATTATCATTTTTTAACATACTAAATTAAGTTTAATGGAAAATGCAGAAAATTAATATTTCTTCTCTAAAAACCTGAATAATCCTTAATCTTCGTTGATCGACTTATAACAAATTTATATTTATAAGCCCAGCTCGAGGGTTGATAGGCTCGAAGATATCTTTATGGACATAATAATTTCCATCGTAACTCTTTGAGACTGTGATTAGTCACGTATAATTAACTTAAAAAAATCTCATCCCTGTAAGCAAGGGGACGGCCCCTGATAAGAATCCGAAGGTCATTAATTATTAAGTTGTTCAGCAGCTTTGCTCGCTTGAAAGGCAATTCGGTTAATCTTAGATTCATTAAAAAGCATTTTTAATTACTGCCATTTAGAGGCGCTGCCACTGGGGCTCGAGATAAGGAGTTTTCAGACTGAAATTCCGGGGCTCTGATCTCCTCCCCTACCCAAGGATCAACGGGAAATCTGCGCGCTATATCAATTATGAATTGTCAGCTTTTATTTCACGTTTTAATCTGATGTCACTTTTTTGAAATATCATTCTCAAACTTATTAAAAAGTTCTATTCTCCTAACTGCATTTATCACACTCTAAAGAGTTTATTTTTGTTGTCAATAACAGAAAGACACGCGGAATGATTGACAGTGAATATCGTAAACTGATAAATCAATATAATGCAATTCAATAATAACACACTGAATTTAGCCTTATAATTTAGTTATCTCGACTATTCGAGCTTTAAATAAACATTGCTTTTAAAATTAATGAAATAATTCTTTTAAATGCATGAAATACGGTGATTTAAGAGAGATCTTTTTTTCATGTTTCAGAGTAAAATGAACCAGTAAACATCGGGCCTATCATGAAACGTGCGATTCAACAGGCCGGGTGGCAGTGTTATAGGATAACCCGTGACACATCATGGAACAGGTAGTTTTGCTGATCGGAGCCGTCCTGATCGCGTCGGCCCTCTGCGCCGAGGAAAACGCCAAAAATGTTTTTGGTAAGAAATCATTTACACTATTTCCTATAATCCATTTAAAAAAACGATTTGTATTATTCAACAATTCATAGTCCTATTTAAAAACGTATTATTTAAAAATCATGCATAAAGATTGTTCAAGCATACTGACCCTTTTTTGGATTGTCCATACTACTAGTTTGCATAATAATTCTTTTAAAAATACAAATAATTACAAGTTTTTCATTGTTTAACCTTAAATAGAAACGAAAAATTTGTTTTTAAATAAAATTAGTAGAAAATTAATATTCTTACTATTTCATACATTTAAGCTTATTTTGCTAATGTACAGTGTACAAGAGGGCTTACATTTCCACTTCGCGAACTGTGTAACTGGGAAAAGGTGCTACGGCACAAAATGCGCCCCGGCCCGCTATTACAAAGTGCTAAAATACCCTCGAGCGCAATTTTTTAGTCTTCGCGCCGTTTTACGCAGCGGCAGTTGTGTTAATTCTTTTCTGACTCGAATGGGAAAATAAATATAAAAACGCCGTAATTTTTAATGCCTCGCTGCGGCACCCGTTTCTAACACACGTTTAATTTGCCTCCTTCCAGTGGCGAAAAAGAAAAAAATTAGCGCACGCGAAATTCTTCGTTTCCGCAAAAAGAAAGTGCAATCCGCATTCGTAAAACAGCGCATCGCGCTGACCTTATTTTTATCGGAACGAAACTTTTCGCTGAAAAAGTCGTGACAATTTTTCTTCGCGAAATGAAATTTACTTGTTATGCATTCGAAAAAAGGAGGGGAAATGGTATGCATTGTACCTTAATACGAGCCGTATGGTAAACAGACGCGTCCCGTGTATTTTTAACAGTCGCGATTTTTCCCTCAAAACTAAAAGTAAGCCGGCAAAAGCACCTTTAATTAAGCAGCTTTTTAAATTCCGTTATCTTAATTATCTAAGCACGCGCGCCTTGAATATTACTGGCAATTAAAATATAATTCACCGTCTTCTCTTTTTTGCGTTAAAAATAAATCGCCCCATATCCGGCTCGAATAAAGCGCAAAAACACAGAGCCGGTGCGCGCGGCGCTCGCATTACATTTTTGCCCTCGTTTATTCATCGGATATTAAAGATAAAGAGCTGCCTCGGCCATTTGCATAATCCAACAAAGGGTCAATATGCAAACGCCAAAGTCGTAATATTATTATTTTCCCCCTTGCATCCCCCCCTCGCTCTGTTTACCCGGAGCGAAAAGCACGACGGGTTTTAAGGGAAGGGGGTGGGGGGGAGGAAGAAGCGAGCGTACGCTTTTTGCTCGCTATCTACCCGTTCGCCCCCTCCCCCCCTTCCCTCCTGATCCGCCGGTAATTGGATAACGCTAATGTCGTTCCAGGCCATTGTATACTTCCGCTCGGCATGGAGGAGGGAAAAATTCCGGACGACGCTATAACGGCTTCCTCCAGCTACGAGATGAAGTCCGTCGGGCCGCAGAATGCCAGGTAGATTGATAACGACGATCATTATTATGATTGGCCCGCCGCCGCCGCTTCGCGCGCTGCTGCGGGCTGCGCTTCTCTTCTCGTTGAGAGAAAAAAATTGGGAGAAAAGAGCCGTGATACGCGCCGTACGCTCCTGCCGACAGTTTTGTTTACGACTGCAGATATGCTCGTTGGTTCTTTGTCGGTCTGCTGGATATTTACTTCGATGCTGCTTTCGCGATTGGAATAATGGACGAAGTGGGTCTTTTTCATTCGATGCGAAACGACATACTGTTTTTTTAATTTTCCCTTGGATGGACTTTAAGTATTGTTTGTTTATTACAGTTTAATACAAGTTAATTGTTTTGTTTAACAAAACTTTGAAAATATTCCTTTTAGAAAAGATCATCTTTTTATTTCATAAGAGATAACACTTTTGCGCGGAAAAAATGAACCAGTAACAATTACAGTAGTTTATTTAAATGATCCCACAGACTGTCCTTCGTGAAAAAATTTCAATACTTTCTCAGATTTCTAATAAATTTTAAAATAGATTATAGAAATTCTTGCACGAAATTATTGCAGTTTTTCCAACAAAGACAATCTGTGAGATTTTTAAATAGACTATTGCAATTTTTAGTAGTCCTTTTTTCTTCGTTTATTTAATTAAACGAGCCCTCTTATTTTACATACAGTTTCCAGTGATTTTTTTTAATGAAGCGCAATTAATAATACGAAATAAAAACAGTATGGCTGAAACAGTTCGTATCAACAAAACTGAATAATTCTCTCACATTATGAAGAGACCTATTAACGTCATGTAGTACGTGGAATTCAATTGCAGTTGAATATGTCAATTGCACTCATCGAGAAATTCGATATGTTGTCCAATGTGATAATCCTTCATTTTTCATCATCACGTTAAAACGGAATATCCGTTATACACTTACATTTCATTTTTATTTGATAAACTTTTGAAATAGTGAATAGGGCCACTTCAAAGTACGCTGAACCATTACTTGACTAGAATATTTGAACAGCTATATGATACACATTTTTTGCTTCAATTCATTAATAAAATCAAATAAAAAATGTTATTAAATTAAATCACTTTTGTACTTTAAAAACTGATGCATTAAATTATTATTATATTTTTCCAAGTAGGCCAACAGTTATTTCTACAGTTCGATGTACACAATTTGTTCGCGGCATTTAATTCATAAAAGTAATTAAAGCAAATTAAAAATTTTGTTATTAAATTACTTTTGTACTTAAAAAGATTGACGTATTAAATTATTACTATACTTTCCCAAGTATTATAGTTATCTCCGTTTATCTAAAGAATTTAGTACAAGTTCAAATTGAGCGAGAGCACAGTACGGCCTCGTGCGCTCGGCGCTTTACCGGCGAGAAAAAAACCGCAGTTTAAAAAAGAAAGCAAAAAAAAAAAAAAAAACGCGCGTCAAAGCAGCAAACGAGAGACGCAACGCGCCTCAGCCGGCAGAAATTCGCCAAAAAACAAGCCGAACTTTAGCCGCGAGTAACTTCCAGCCCATATAATACACCGTAGCCGGAGCGCGCGGCATAAAGCGAAGGCGGCGGCGCGCGAACAACGAAAAAAAAAGTCCGCTTCTCGCAGAAGCCCGTGTACCTCGCTCTCTCACGCCTCCTCTTCTCTTTCTTTTTGCCTCCCCGCTTCTCTCGCTCCCCTCGCGCCGACGGCGGCTGCTGCAGAATCCGCCAGGAGAAGAACGGCGGCGCCTGGTGCCCGAAGGCGCAGATAAGCAGCGACATCCGCGAGTACCTCGAGGTCGACCTAACGAAGGATCATCTAATTACGTGGACGGAGACGCAGGGCCGCTTCGGCAACGGCGAGGGCCAGGAGTACGCCGAGGCCTTCTTCCTCGAGTACTGGCGCGACCTCAAGTGGCATCCTTACAAGAACCTGCGCGGAGATCGGGTAAGTCACGGAGACACTTTTGACGCGTGCACCTGTGTACGTAGCTCACATGTACGCAGAAACACACGCGCACACGTATATACACACATGCAGACACAGGCATACAGACACGCATACTCACGCGAGCGCATAAGTGGATTCGTAGTGGATGTCCGACCATGCGCGGACCTTCGCCACTTATGACGCGCGCCTTCGCTATTTCCCTCGCTCCCCCTTTTTCCTTACTCCTCGGCACGAAATCAGGTGTCTGGGGAATTTTTCTCGGAACTTTTATTGTCTTCGTATATCTCAAATTTCGTTTTTTTTTTATTATAAAGTGTAGCTGTCTGCGTGAGGATAGAAAAGAAGCTTTTATTACATTTTTAGAGTCTTTAAATTTTAGAGGATATTTTTATTCGACTTGTATAAAGTAGTTTTAATGAACACTAAGAAATAGAGTAATTTACAAAAATATTTATTCGAATTGCTTTGTTCTGAGCGCGCGAAGTTATTTTGTTTTTTGCACGCTATATGCAAATGCTTGTCGGTACAAATGCAAATAAGTAAATAGTAAAAGCATATCGGGTAAAGTAAAGGTATCTAGTCTACTTCAACTGCAGAAATTGTGTGTTCTCATTTCTTTCAAATTATTTCCGTATTTTTTTATAGTTTATTTTTGAAGAAAACTGCGCCAGGGAAAATCAAGAAAAATAATGCAACTCCGTCTACCGCTGATGGACATAATATTTTAGTACCTGAAAAGTTTTTAAAACACGCATTTGTACACTTGACAGAAAAGAAATTTTAAAAGATTTAGAAATTTAGATAAAAACGGACATTTTTATTTCATAGCAACGAAAATCTCATTAAAGAAATGCAAAATTTAATTTTTAGAAAATGTAAGATCGACATTCCGATTGGAATAAATTGTTGTTTTTATCGTGTGAAATATGAATTTCACTGATTTTGCAATGTTATTCTTATTTTTTCTAATCTACTAGATTTGACTAGGGTATATCAGTTAGATTGCCCTGTAGAAAAATTCACCATAAAATGACCAGAAGATGCATATTCAATCCAATTTACATGCATCTTCTGGTCAATTTATGGTTAATTTTTTTACAGGGTTGCCGTGTATTTATTTCTGCATAAAAAGGGCGTACTACCGCCGTCGAAACATCGATAATAAATGACCGTGATCGTAAAATGCATTTATTACATCCACTCTACTATAAAGAAAAATTACAATTTACATCCGCATTTCCCACCTTACAAGGAGTGAGCCACACTTCACCCCCGGCGTAAAAAAGAAAAAAAACGAAGGAGAAATCTTTTATTTCGTGCTTAAAAAATTACTTAAGCGTAGCGCGCTCCCCGGGCTTCGCGCGGCGCGTCCGTATTTTTTCTGCTTAGCGCGCGACTTGATATACAGGCGGCGGTAACTCCCCCGACTCGGCCCCGGGAGCGAAACGTCTCGAGGGCCTTCGGGAAGTTTCGCGCGCCGGCGGAACTTTCCTTATTTGACGCTCGACTATACAATATTCATACTTTAATAGCGCGAGTGCGCGCGCCGAGCGGGGGACTCGCGAGACTTCTCGCGGTGATTTTTTGATCCCCCGGTACATCTTTCATTTTTCCGCGCAGCCAGCCGTCTCGTTTAAAGGCCTCCAGTTGAATATATATTAGACGCGGCTGGGGGCATAACTCATTTGCATGTTTTTTTTCGTTCGCTTTGAGAAAAAAGTGCCCGCAACGACGATCGACTCGCTTTGTACGCCTCGTGAATGTTGACGAAGATTCGGGGGTACGCGGAGAAAATGGCTCGATAGAAATTACTGTGATATATAGTTAGTAACATTTGAATCGAATGACTTGATTGGTAGAAATTACTCGCAACTTAAAACTTGGTAAAAATAATTACGACTTTTCTGAGTATTTTTTACAATGTTGGATGGTAATGTTTACTAACCAGATCACTTGAGAAAAAATTCTAGTAAAAATTACAAAAATTCTAACAAAATTTACAATACTGATAGAAAAGTGGCCACTTTCCTATCAGTATTGTAAGTGCAGAAAAATAGTAATTTTTATCGAACCATTTTCTCCGCGTAGGGGAGATACGAAGGGGGGAACCCCCTTTTGTGCACCGGAGTTAGGACTCAATCAATGTTTCGGCCGTGAGTCACGGAAGGACCGTCGCGCGTTCTCTTTGTGCATATTTACTTTCGTTTTTGATCTAATTATTTTGCCGAGCTTGTAGCGCCTTGAGACATTTTTGCGAGGAAAGCGCCCGCCTTTTCCTCCGGGGCAATTACGTAATTGCGCGAAACGCTGAATGTATATAACAAAGTTAATTACTCTGATGTTATTAACGGGACGGTGGAAATTGTATCGTTTACCGGGATAAAACTAAAGTGCCTTTTTTAATTAATTGACGGCGTTGTAATGTTTTTACAATGTATTCTTTTAAGATTCAAAATTTTGTGTCGTTTGATGAATAAGAGTATAAATACGAAAGGGGAACTCTTTTGTAATTCGAGCGAAATTTTTATCAAAGAGAAACGTTGTTATGCAAAAGAATATGTAAAATTAAAAGTAACTGTTCTAACGTACCAATTTTCCTACAAAAGCAGAAATGAAAAAATTTAGTAATTTCCACAAAGTGGTGGAGAAAAATAGCGAACACACGATGGGCAAGAATAAAAAATTCCATGCAACAATTTACATGCGATCTAGGATATTCTTTTTTTCATCCTTAGATGCGTAGCATACTATTCCTAAAGTCAAGATTAGGATACGAGATTTTCTTTTATCTTTTGTAATAGACCACACGAAAAATATTTCATCAAAAATGAAGAAAAAAAAAAACAAGAGAATTAGCCTACATAGAGCTTTCAAGATCCTTTATAACCAGAGAAAATCCATTTCGATCTATAAAAATGGCCTATTTTCAAAATAGTTTGTGACTGTGAAATATTTAATCTTCTTGCGGTAGAAGCAATTTCTAAAATACTTAATAAAAAGATTTGTGTTGTGGAATTATTATCATTTTTAAGACATTCAATTTTTCGATTTTTTATCTCTATTTTTATCCCATCCAATCTTTCCCAAAAGACACAGCAGCATCCCATAACTCATCTCCGCGACAGAAAAAAGCCTCAATTCTAGCAGCCCCTCCCAACACTGTACAAAAAAAAACACACGCACACTGTCCACTAATGGAATGGACCTCGTCCAGAACAGACGCCTCATCTCTCCCCTGAAATTTCGCAGGTGCTACGGGGCAACAGCAACACGTACCTGGTGGCGAAGCAGAAGCTGGACCTGCCGTTCGTCGCCAGCCGGGTGCGCTTCGTCCCTTACAGCCAGCATCCGCGCACCGTCTGCATGAGGGTCGAGATTTACGGCTGCGTCTGGGAGCGTAAGTGACGTCGATAAACCAACCTCCCGCCCCCGTTTAATTATTCAGCCCCGGGCCGCCTTTTTCTCCGCCCGGGCCGCCCGAACTTCCCTTGACCTCGCCGGGCAAACGCGGAATTTATCGCACCTTCGCGTGCGCCACCTGATTAAGCGCGCGGCGCGTGCGGCGGATCGTCAGGTGGCGCGCGCCGAGCGATTAGTGCCGTTTGTCAACGTTTTTGACAGAATTCATTTTTTTTTTTGCTTTTTTGGAGCTTTTCGTTCATGACGGGGCATCCGGAGAGAATCTATTGCGCGCTATTTTCCACGCCGGATTAATGCTTTTCGTTACGGCGGGGGCTCGTGCATGAAAACACATCGATTTTAAATATTGAATAGAAAAATATTAAAGAAGACTAAACTACACTGCTTCCTACAAATAAGTAGAAATGAATATAGTCAGGCAGCAGTTAACAATAAAATATTTTTAAAATATCTGCTTAGTGCCAGTAGAAATAGACGAGTATAGTCAGACCCAATTTTACAAAAAACTTTTTCGAACATTTAACTGTTAGTAGAAATAGGCAAGTGTTGTCAGACAATTTGCAATCAATATTTTTAAAAAACATTTGGCTACAAGTAGAAAGAGACAGGTGTAGTCAGATGCATCTTTATAATCCATAAACATTTTAGAACATTTGATTGCAAGTAGAAACATACGAATATAGTCAGACACCGCTTTGCAATCAATTTTTAAAAACTTTTTACTGCAAGTAGAAACATATGAGTGTACTCAGAACTCAATAATAATCAATCTTTTAAAACATTTCACTATAAGTAGAAACAGACAAGTACAGTCAGACACATCTTACCAATAAACCTTTTGGAACATTTGACTGCAAGTAGAAACAGACGAACACACTCAGGCACTAATTACAATCAATTTTTAAAAACTTTTTACTGCAAGTAGAAACATACGCCTGTAGTCAGACATCAATAATAATCAATATTTTAAAACGTTTGGATACAAGTAGAAACAGACAAGTGTAGTCAGACGCATCTTTACTATAAACCTTTTGGAACATTTGACTGTAAGTAGAAACAGACGAGCACCTCCAGGCACCAATTACAATCAATTTTTAAAAACCCTTTACTACAAGTAGAAACATACGACTGTAGTCAGACATCAATTGACAATCGATTTTTTTTTTTAAACTTTCTACTATAAGTAAGAAGCTTAACTTTTTTTCCGAAAAATATTTTTTCGCGTTCCGAACGATGCAATACACTTCACGTACGATCCTCAAAAACTTGATTTTATATTGACCTCCTTTTAGCGACTAATTGCCATCGTAAACCGCTTAGCGCTTGCGAGCTTTAAAAAACATCGATGCAACAGACCCGAGGCTTAAGTGCCAGCGAATACAAAGAGTCGGAGAGAAGTAAACAGAATCCGGATCCACGTACGAGGCTCTCCTCTCTCTTACATCTCAATCCGGCCGGGCTGTGTTACTTGTTCGCCGGTCCTCCTGATCCGCAAATAATCGATATTAACTCTTCCTCGCGGCTTTTCAATATCTCCGAACTCGTTTTGCTCTCCCCTTTGGCAACTTCGGCGCTTCTCCGCTCGCCCTCCTTCCTCCCTCACACACACATATACATAGGTACAGTATGTATATGTAGTATGTATATAGAGGCGGCACTCCGCCTCTCGGCGCGGGTGGTCCCTTTAATCTCGAGCGATTGGCGCGGGCGGCGGGGGGTGGGGCCGCCCGACCGCGCTGCATGTGATTTTTCTTCTTCTCAATTTCCAGGATCAATCAGGTCTAAAAGCATTTCTTGCTAGCGAAACGCAAACTTCCGACACAATCGGGGCTCCGGGCATAAAGGCAGCCGCGCAGGCGAGTCCTCTTTCCGCGCGTACCTCGGCGATTCTCGCGCGCTACTCCGAGGGAGGGATCGCGAGTGCCAAAGGGAAAACTTGTTTTATTGAAAACTTTTTAGGTTCTCGGCTCGTTTTTTTTTTTGCGTTACTCGAGGAGTAATAAAAGAGGTCATTTCTTCGCTGCGAACTTAACACAATGTTCGCTATTTCCCGACCATCGGATGATTTTCTCTCTCCTTCGCCGAGCGGAGAGCTTGCGCTCTGTCTACTTTCTTCTTATTTTTTCTTCACCTACGCCAAAGTGCCGAGTTCTCCATGGTATTATTTTTCCCGAGGCGTTTACTGCTCGAACTAAATAAATTATCCACTCTCAATTTTCCTCGAGAGTCTGGAGTGTAGCGCGGCGTTTTTTTGCCCTCTTCACTTTTTCAGAAGTCTCGTAAAGTTGCGTGCGCTGAGGAGGAAAAGATCGATTAAACTGGATTGTCAGTGCTGCTTTTTTTAATCAATCAAATTTATTCTAAGTAATTGTTTCGCGAATCTCTTCCTGTTAATTGTTTTGTAGCTGACGTCGATTTAGCGCGTCTTTGTACTTTAATTGACTTCCTTTTGTTACTTTAAGTACTTGAAGTTGCATTCAATTAAGCTTCGTTTAATCTGTTTCGGACTGACAAAGTGTAAGTTCATTTTTAAATTTCCGATAATTTTAATATTCCCTCTTAAACTGTATATATAACAATCTTTAAGTGAGATTCATAAACTGCTGGCATAACTACTGGCGAAACTACTGGTGAAACTACAACGAACTACTGGTGAAATTGTAACTAACCCAATAGATTTTGTGGAACTATTGGTGTAACTACTGGAAACAAATAAAATCATAGTTTTCTTTTCTACATTTATTTATTTCCAGTAATTTCGCCAGTAGTTCCAAAAAACTACTGAAAAAACTACTAGTTCTACAGTTCCTTTTCTCATGAATTACGGTATTTCCACGCAATTTTTACACCGCTCTTCGCCGTAATTTTTACTAAAAGAAATTTCTCTCATCGCGTAAGATCTATCTCGGAGAGAAATTAATTTAAATTTAGCATCCACCAAGTGATACCAGGAAAATCCATCCCGAGCTGGCGCAGTGAAGCGGAGGTGTAACGAGAGGGCGGGTCGGGTGTTTCAGAGAGGATAGCGCGCTACACGATACCGGCGGGCGAGGTGAGGGGTCCGGGGGGCTGCAACGTCGAGGACTCGTCTTACGACGGCGCCGAGGCGAACGGCACGCTGGCCAACGGCCTGGGCCAGCTCACGGACAACATCGTCGGCGACGGCCACGAGATCTTCGCCTCGTCGGCCGGCAGCAGCTGGGTCGGCTGGAGCCACCGCGACCTCGTCGAGCTCGTGTTCGAGTTCAAGGAGCCGCGCGAGTTCGACAACTGCAGCCTGCACGTCGCCCACGTGCCCAGGAGGGAGGTCGAGGTGAGTCCATCTTTCGAGTGCATACGGTCGAGGACCTTATCGTATATCAATTTATTTTATTTATTAACAATTAAACGGACAAAATACGCTTTTATGTAATAAGAATAATAATTAGGTAGAAAAACGAAATTTTACAGTAATAAATTATATTTAGAATCAATAATAACAAACTTATATCTGTGAGATGAAAAATCGAAAAATAATTAACAAGGATTTTCTTATTTTTTCAATTTATCTTATAAAATTTACGAAAAATAGAAGAGAATAGATTTACGAAAGTTACAAGGGTATGGTATATCTATAAGGCTCGTTTTCAAATCACTATATCGACATTAATAATGAGAAAAAATATGTGTCAAATATTTTTAAATATTTTATCAGACTTTAATATATCTTGAGTGATTATATTTTTTTAGTAATAAAATTGTATTAAAGAATGAGCACCATGTTTAATTAATTATAAAGTTAAAACAATAGCAAGAATTAAGTAGAAAAATCAGAGTATGGTCGGACAATGTGTGTTTCTTTAATCAACGTACCAATTTTCTTTCTCAACATACTTTTAGTACGGAAATCTTGCTCGTCATATTTTTTTTTTCAGGAATCATACAAAATCTTTTCCACAGAAATCTCACAAAATGTGCTTTTTTCGCGGACATCCCAAAAAATGAGTTTTTTTTCCTCGGGGACACCGATATAACGATGTAATATTTTGCAGGTGTTCGCTTGGATACAAGCTTGGTTTTCGCCTGACGGCAAGCAATACCAAACGTCGACGGAGAAAATCGAGATTTCCAGTGACTTCAAATCAAACGCTGGCATGGTCACGATCCCACTTCAATTAAAAGCGGGACGCTTCGTTAAGTTGGAGATTAAGCCGAGGTCGAAGTGGTTACTGATAAGCGAGGTCATTTTCGAATCAGGTAACGATTCATTTCTCCTCGCATTCATCTTCAGAATCGAAGCGATAAAAACCCGTTTACGCTCCTACGAATTTATTCGAACCATCGATTTTCATTTATACTAGAAAGTTTGGAAAAATTTAATCGCGGTAAATTTTTAATTAAAAATAACTCGATTTACGAATTAATAATTTTGTAAAGGTTTAATAACAATAAATATTTTCGAATTATTATAATTAAAAATAACTCGAATTACCAATTTTGAACAAGTTTATTCGCAGTAAATAATTTCCAATTTTTTGTTACAACGGTGCGTTTATTAAAAATAGATCGAATTACCAAAATTGGAAAAATTCAATCCCAGTAAATAATTTTACATTTTTCGTTACAACGACGCGTGAATGAAAAGTAGCTCGAATTAATAAAAATCGCGCAGTTCCAGGTTTAAGAAATCTCTCGAGCGAGCTGAGCCCGGAGCAGAGCCTGGTGGTGGAGCGTAATGAGACGAACGTACCGGAACAATCTCATCCAAAGAGCGAGCTGAATGAGACCATTTACGAGCCGAATCCGAACTTAACGCCGGACGCCTTTCCGATCGGCAATTCCCAGACGTATATTGGTTTGGTGAGCAACGAGCCAAGGGGAAAAGAATTTCTCCGCCCCCCTTTTATTAGGATCCCTTTAATGTCCCTTATATGTATAACTCAAGCTGTAACCGTCTAATGGAATTCTGTTTTCACTGCAAACACTCGCATCAAATCGCTGCAACGAAAATACTCGTTGTTTTCTCGAGTTCTATATAAGTTTGATTTTATTTCGACAAACGTAAGAATAATTGTTGTTTGAATCGTTGGGTAAAAAAATTTCTCTTTTTAATTTTCAAGAAACGCAAATAATAATTAGCTTGAAACATGCAGATTTTATATTCTAATTAGTGTGCTTATTTCTATAAAGATGTAGAGGTGTAAATTGTGTTTTTTTAAAATGAAAACTAATAAAGAATTTTGTATAACCAGTGTGAAAAATGTAAAAAATATACTTAATTTATACACTATCACATATGTTCGTGTATAATAAGGACCTACATGATAGTGTATAATTAAATACATTTTTTATCTTTCTCTGTCCCTGTGATATGATTAATAATTGATAATGTTATACCTGGACAGTGTTGTGGGCATTTTTAACCTCTTTTTATATTTTTATAAAAAAATTATTATTTATCTTATTTTTATTCTTTTTTTTTACACTCTTGTATTTTTAAGTACTTATGATTTTTACACTTTGTATCAAATTTTATTTTTGGCCTTGTGACGAAAAAGAGATTCTCTCTAGATCTGAAAATCGTAAATGATGACATACTGTATGCAAAAAGTCGTCTATCATTTCAATATATAAACAACCTTTTACATGTGATATCTCAGAGTATTCACATTTTCTAAATTAATTGCATATTTTCAGGTTTAAATAGTTTCTCTCTCTTGAAAATTTTACAATCCTCATTCACACCCACAAGCTAAAAACGAAAAAAAAAGCATAAATAAACAAATAAATGAACATCCCCGTAGGTAAGCGGTGCACTGACGGTGATAGCGCTGCTGCTGACCTGCACGGTCTTCCTGATGAAGCAGCGCGGCCGCAACAAGGTGGCCCTGCTGCAGAAGCACACGGCGCTGCTGTGCGGCCCCACGGCCCCCGGCATCACCATCAACATGAAGGACATAAAGCTGGCGGCGCCGATCATGCCGAACGGCCTGTCGCAGTCGCGCCTCTCGCTGAAGAGCAAGGGCCTGGCGTCGGCCCTCGCGGCGGCCGTCGACGGCGACCCCCTCGGCACGCTGCGCAGCAGCACCCGCAGCGACAACGGCAGCGAGTACGAGCAGTGCAGCGCCTACGAGCGCACCTACAAGCTCTTCTCCGAGGAGAACCTCGCGTACGAGCCCACGGGACACAAGAGCGACCGGTTCTCCACCTGCAGCGGTGAGTGTGTTTCTTCGTTGAGGCTTGCTGTGCCTTTTTTGCGGTTTGTCGGTGAATAGGTGTTGCGAGCTTTTCGCGAAAATTGAGAGGAGTATGAGTCGCGAGCTTTTAGAGGTTTTTCTTTCACTTGGCAGAAGCGAAACTGACCAATGGGTTGGAACAAAAAAATTACGCGAGAAGGGTGTACGTGCATTGTTTGTTTTCAAAAATCAATTTCATTGAGTGAACCCGTAAAAATGGATTTTTAAATCTTCCCTGAAAAAATGAGATACTTTTAATCAACCAAAAAGGCTCTAAAAAATTAAAAACTAGAAGATCTGAAAAACGTGAACAGTGGAGTTGGGTTCTGACGGAAAATTGCAGTTTTATTCTATGGAATTTGTTTATTTTATTTTTTAAATTTACGGGTTTTCATTCATTTGCAAGAATTCAGTTCAAAAAAACTTTATTTGTTAATTAACTAGTTTATTACGAGGTAGCACATGGTGGAATTTTTTCATTTTTTGAAAATTTTTCATTGTTTCGTATTTTGTTCAAATTTTGCGGAGAAATGTGCATTAATAACTGGAGCTTTGAAATCCACTGTGCGCTGTACATTTGTTAATTAATCTCTATTGTTTCAATAACAAGAGAAAATAATAACTAATTATGAGTAATAGAACAGTCCCTTTTAGAATTTACGTAAAATAATGTTTTTGTTTCTACTGTTCCGTACACAAGAATTCCATTTTTTTATAATTAAATTGCAACTTGTTAAAACAATTTCCCGGCACAATTTCATGCGATAGATTTAAAAGAAAAATAAACTGTGCATGCTTAAATGCGATCAATAAAAATAATAAAAGTCTGCACTACGAACAAAAATGAAATAAATGAATATACCGTATCGCTACGCGAATATTGGGTTTTATTTACATTGATGATTTAAAAGTATTGAAAATTTTTTTTAAAAACGGGTGTAAACCATTTTTTGTTCTAATCAATATCAGGAGTAACCGACTTTGCGAGCGACCACACTTTCCAAGAGGACAAGTCATCCGAGAGAATAGCGTCGACGCCGTTTCCCGCTAAGCGACACGGACACGGCACTACCAAATCAAACCACAAAGTACACGAAGGCTACTATGCGGCGACGGATATTTTGACGGTAATTTTTTAATTAAAAAAAATCCACAACAATAACACAATATTAAAACAAAACTGATTTCTGCAAATGCACTGACCCCTAGTTTCTTGAAACATTACTCATTGCACCATTATATTAAAGTTCCACTTAAAAATAGCGTAGTATTTTTTTAAATCTCTGCATAAAAATCGATCTTTAGAAAAAAATATTTAAACAATCGTTGAACCGGCAGATCAAGCGAAGGGAGCAGCACAGTACGTCGAGTCTCTTTACGCCGCTGCAGATTCAGGAGAGCGCGCAGCTCTCCAACACGTCGAGTATCTACAACATCCAGCAGATATCGAGGCATCGCTTAAGGATCCTGGACAAATTCGGCGAGGGCAGCTTCGGCCTGGTCTACTTGTGCGAGGCCAAGGGCATACAAAGCCCCGACATGGGCACCATCCGCAATCGCCAGATCGTCATCGTGCGCTCGCTCTGGAGAGGCGTTACCGATTCTCTTAAGTAAGCGTTTCAGTAATATTTTGTATTTTCATTGCTATTCTTGCACTAAAGAGTTTTTATGATTTTCATGAATTAAAATACTTTTGTCGTTTTAATAGTTTGATGGTTTTTGAAGATTCGTTACAAAATTATTTCAGAATCTGGAAGAGTCATCTTATCGAATAGAAATATTAAAACGTATTAAACGATGATTCGTTGAATTACTTTATTGTTTATTTTTATTTATTGACATCACTGGATTTTGATTCCTTTAAGATTGTATACGTGAAATTTATGTTAATTTCATTTTCGTTACAGAAAAGACTTCATGAAGGATATGCATCTGCTGGCAGCGATTCGGGACTTGAACGTCGCCAGGATAATTGCATTGGTAGAAGAAGAGCCGATGGGCGCAGTTTTCGAATACGGCGAGCTCGGCGACCTCCCCACTTTCATGAAGAGCGGAAGCGAAAGCGGAAATGAAGAATTAACACTGAGGTGCGCATCAAGGAGTACAATATTTCCCTCGATCAAACGTATTTCCGTATAATTTTTCTTATTATTTGTGCATTCTCTTATAGCTACGGCTGTTTACTCAATTTCATCACTCAAATTGCCTCGGGTATGAAGTATCTGGAAAATTTGAAAATACCGCATTGCGATTTGGCTGCGAGGTGAGACTTTGAACATTACGAAATAAATTATTAACTTTGAGAAAATGAATGCGAGCTGGTGTCCTTTTTTGCTTCAGGAACTGCATCGTCAACAAAAATCTTATAATTAAAGTATCGGATCACGCAATGTACTGTGGGAAGTACGATCATGAGTACTACGTGAACGGCTACTACGCGAAGATACCCCTTCGGTGGATGGCTTGGGAAGCTGTTTTGATGGTACGAAAACTTCTGTTGATAATTATTGTAACAAATTTCTAATTCGACAAGAACATTAGAAAAAGAAGACCTAATTTAAAAAGAGTTTCGAAAATTTTACTAAAACGGATGTCTTACCGTACCTGTCTGTTTCTACTTGCGCCAGTGTAAAGTCATTAACTTAAAAATTTTCTAATACTTCGTGTAACTAAGAAAAATGTCCTATCCCAGATTAATCACCTTTTTACATATTTTTTACTAGTATAGTAGTGTATCGTAGTTCTATCCCAAATTAATCACCTTTTTACATGTTTTTTACTATCGTAGTAGTAAAGTTCGATTTTGTGGACCGCTTTCAGACCGTAAAGAGAGATTTTACATCCTCGCAGAAAAATGTGTTTTCCGTTTTTTTTCTTTTTTAACGAGCTCTAATATTGAAATATTACACCCGCGATATAAAAAAATAGTGTTCGTCACTCCACCTCGTCAAATCACACTGTACTAAAGAAGCATTTTAGGTCCTCGGACCGGTAAATACTATTTTATATGTTCCATATTTACATTTCTTTTACAAAATTTTATTATTCAAGACAAAAAATAGAAACTACAAAAGAATACACCAGGCCTGTGTCATTTTCTAGTCTTACCTCGACATCAAGAAAATCTCGCGATCTTTCGAAACTCTTGATTTTTTTCAAAAATTTTTATCATCTTGAGACTCTCGATTAAAACAAGACTCTTCGTTTCTTCGAGAAATCCAAAAAATTGCGAGACTCGACCGAAACGTATTCAAGACTCTTTTTTCGAGAAATGTCGTTACATTTTTTGTCTGGAAAAGTGGCGAGACAAAATCTCATTTCAACTGGCCTCGGTCAAGTCTCGCACAAGCCTATTGCATACTCTCTAAATATGAATAAGTGGAACTCATGGATTTCGTGCACGAATAAGTGAATATGCAATTATCCCACGTTATAAGTCGTTCACTTATTCAATAAGTGAAGTACCCTTAACATTAACCATGTGCATTCGGACGAATTTCACGTGTTCATATTTACAAAGTATGATTTTTCGCCAGCCCCAAAAGCAAACAAAACGAATTCATTAATTTCCGCAGGGCAAGTGCAGCAGCCAGTCGGACGTGTGGTCGTACGCGGTGACCGCCTGGGAGATCTTCAGCAGCTGCAGCGAGCTGCCGTACGCGGAGCTGACGTCGGAGCAGGTGCTGGAGAACTGCAGCCGCTGGTACCAGAGCGGCTCGCCCGGCGGGCAGCAGTCGCAGCAGCAGCTGCCGCGGGTCCTGCCGCAGCCGGCGCTGTGCCCGCGCGAGCTCTACCGCATGATGAGCAACTGCTGGAGCAGGCGCTCCGAGGACCGGCCGAACTTCGAGGAGATCTACCTCTTCCTCAAGAGGCACGCCTTCGACTGATGAGCGCCGGCACCGGCGCACCGCCAAGGCCCCCCTCGCACCCACAGTTGACGGCGCGCCGCCGAGGCGGGAGCGGGTGCAGGCGCGTCACCCAAGCGTGGACCAATGCCGGCCGCACGATCAGCGGCGCGAGGAGGTGGCGCGTCCCGCGGCTAGATCCCAGTCGTCCGTCTCTGCACTGGGGACATTTTTAAAGTGAAAATTACGAAAGAGTTCGTGAGTCACGTGAAAATCGCGGGGGGAAACGTAATCGGCGGGCGGTTTGAAGATGCTGGAAATTTTTACGGGGAAAGCAGTGTAATTTTTACCTGAATCTTGACGGTTCACGTTCTGTTAACCGTAAGTTGACTAGAACCGGTTAATTTGTAAGAAAATTAACCATCAATTGGCTAGAACTGGGTAATTTAAAAGGAACTTAATGATAACTGGCCAATTTATGGTTAATAATCTACCAAAAAAGGAAAGCTCCGTAATTTATACAGGAAATACTCCGTAAATGTTACGAGAAAAGCTCTGTAATCTTTATGAGAAAATCTCTATTTTTATGGAGTTTTTCATATTACTCAATATTTAGATAAAAATTACGATGATTTTTCTGTAAAAATTACCAGTGTCGTGAATCGTACGGTTATGTTTTTTCACGTAAATTATAGAGCGAACTTGACCGTAGTTTTTACGAGAAATTTCTGTCAGTGTATTATGGAGATTGCGCGGTCCCATCACGCCTTTTTATCAATTAAAGAACAAGAGAGAGAAAGAGAGCGAGCGAGCGAGCGAGCGAGAGAGAGAGAAGGTGTATCTGTCTAATGCGCATCGATTATACGATATATATAGTATTTTTTTGTCAAAGGTGTAGGTCGATCCGCAATCGAATGTTTAAGCGTCTTCAGGACGTACGACCTGGGGCTCGCCAAGATCGCATTCTAACCGACTGTGTATATGAACTTCTTCCAATTCAGTTTTAGTCTTTACTTTCGGTGTAAGGTAATATACTGTAAGGAATACTCGGTTGGTGTGCTACGAATTACTGTTTTCTAGTCAAGAAATGTCTTTCTTTGCTTTTAATTAAAAGGATAATTTACTTATGGAAATTACCCGCCATCCAATTACCTCAGAGTTTTTCATAAAGTGAGATTTATTGTTATATCGATTATTAGGTAAGAATTAGCGATTGATTTATTTGTAACGACAAATGAGAAAACGGCCAGCGTTACTTGATGTAAAAAAATTATTTCGACCCCCGAAAGGTTCAGCCAGTACTTGTAAAAAGGAACATTTTTGTTTTTGTATAATTACACGAAAACAAATGTAAAGAGATAACGCATCCTTTCTATGATATTATATAATTGTAAGAATCGTTATAGTATACATTTTTTAATGTCACCCATCGCATCTTTATAAATCGAACAAGACGTCGCAAAACAAGTAATTGTAAAATTATACATTGAAAAAAACAGTAGTTCCTTTAGTAGCAAAGCACTAAATTTTGTACAATAATTTTACGATTACTTGATTCTACAAATCGATCATACATATAGGTAATTTTCATTTCCGTAGTTCATAATAGATAATTAGCAAGTTTATTGCATAAGAAAAGTCATATATCTAAATCCATATCTCATGAAAGCATCACAAAATAATAGGGAAATTCATCAACGAGGAATTTAGTACACGCCACAAAATATCTTAATCTGTAACTGCGATCGTTCGTCCGATTTTTCTCTGCAATTATTGCATATCAGTTACAGCAACGATAGAATTTAATATGAATTATCCAATCACATCACTAACGACCAATCATTTAAGAAGTAAGCGAATCTTATCGCATCAAGTAATTTCCTCTCAATCCGTTTAAAAGTTAAAAAAGCCTCCAATTAGCTGTTGTAATTTCAAAGCGACAATGTTATTACGGATCCGCAGATAATCCAATTAATTTATATTCGATGTAAAAAAAAAAATAAAGGGACAACGTGCCAAGTTAGTGCGAAACAAAGCTCAATTAGGTTACAAATTACCTTCTAACGTAATTTTAAAGCTTAGATGGATAACAAGAATTTTTGTAAAATGTTAATCGTTATACATTCCGAGGCTCTTCGACCGCTGTCCAAATATAAAACACTTCTCGCCGAATAAAAAAAAAAAAGAAAGGAGAGTCTTTTCCCGATCGAATGTGCATCGCATCTAAACCGAAGGGCGGCCGTTTTTCTAGTGAGATTTACTTTAGATTTTGAAAGTGTACATTGCAGCGCGAAACGTTCGTACAAATTTTCGAGACGCGCCGCCGTTTTCACTTGCATGCGATGCAGATCGATGCAACAAACACTTTCCGCGATCGAAAATGGCATGCCTGAATATATAACTACAATTGCACACTTATTAATGATTAAGTCGAAGAATTGATGTAGATTCTTGCGGAGTAAAATTTATTTTGAAGACAAACATTTGCAATGTTTTTAAAATGATTTTCGATTTAGAAATTATGTTGTTTGATTTCGCTAGTATTACAACACGATTTCACGTTTGAAATTTAGTGTTACAAAAATTCATAAGCTTCCTTTGAACGACATATCATCGCCCAATGATATATTTTTTAAGTAGGTTTTATATTAATTTAAGTGACAAAAAAAGGTATAATATATAATTAAAATTGTAAATAACATTTCATCTATATCTCAGAAGTTAATTATTTTACTTAAAAATATATAATTACCTATCTTATAAAAAAAAAGATAAATGTGAAAAATTTAGACATTTTCTTTATGGTAATTTCGATTCTCGTAAAGTATTTATACATTTAGCGAACTGAAAGAAAGATAAAAGTAAAACCTTTGAAATAGAAAATCTAACGCAACTGAACTGCCACTGAACTCTTAAACAGTATCGATTTATTTGCAATTCGAGATTGTTAAATAAAAACAGTGCATCAAACTTCCAGAAATTAGCGAGACTTCGCTTGAAATCTTAATTCACATATCTACGTTTTTAATCCAAATATAAATATTATGAATATTGCTATGAAAATCGCGTGTTCCCGATACGTTGAGACGCGCATAATCTATAGTAAGACGCGAGTAAACTTTTTACCAACTTCCGATCGCATGATCAATATCAGTAATTTTAAGATTTAAATGCGCATATATACAGTTTAAAATTTTTCAAGGTGAATGGTGAATGTTATGCAAACAAATTGGGTTTTAATATATACGAATTTTTCACCCAATTTTAGTTTCACTTTTTTTATTGTAAATTACATTTCGTCAAAATATTGATCAATAAATCATTCATTTCGAGTGCTATTAAATCCACGATGCAAATTTGTTTAAACTCAATCATACATTTAAATTTGAAAACGAGCGTAACCCACGTAGTATTGATTAGCATAACAAAGTAGTTTACCTTGAGTTAAATGACAAGTTTGAAAAAAATTAAACGTTAAATCCCAATAACGGAATGAATAAGATGAAGCGTGCATCGATGAAAGGAAAAAAACACTCCGCTGTACATTTTACTGTCGCAAAAAATACGTCATGTAATAGTTGTAAATCCCCCATTAGCATGATAAACGAGTGCGGAAAAAAAGAAAATTACAAAAGAGTAGAGAAACAGAGAGGAGAGAAATAAACAATATTTTATCCACTTCACGTAAAAAAAAAAAAAATAATTTGCAATCAAAAAGTGCAATCTCCGTAGATCACGTAGCCGAAAGGAAAAATAAAAGTGAGAGTAAAAAAAAAGAGAGGAACGACATGTGTGAGCGCATGAAAGGTAATAGAAAGTGAGATGAGAGAAGCCGGTACTCGAGAGGACAAAATAAGCATTTTCTTGACGTACGTGTACAATTGTATTCGCTGAGATATATGAGTGGAAAATGCCAAGGTAACCGAGACAACGACGAAATTAAATTTCGTTTGCCAAAGTATTAGTGTACTAGTCGCATTTAATGAAAAAAATATTTAAAAAAAAATTAAGAATCGCATAAATAAGATAATTACGAAAAAAAAGTAAACGAACGCTTATTATGACATTGGATTTCGTTGCAATTTACGAAAGTGTATTTAAGAATAAAAAAAAATGCCGAACGAATATCGCATTCGTTTGACGAGGGAGTGCTGCCGTTTCGTTTCAGAGCTAAGAGACAATCAATTTCGTAAATGTTATCAGGTCGTCGAAATGAATGTAATTGTAAAATACGAGTGAATTCTATTTTATGATGCGTTATTAGTTAATCGAGTAAAAAAGGAAAAAGGAATTTTTTTCGTTGAATTAAAAAAAAAAGAAGAAGACATAGATGGAATTAAGAGTAACAAATAAAAAAAAAAGAATGGAAATAAGAGTATCATTTTGCTGTGTACAGGCGGGATATTCATATACCGAATCGTTCCGAGGAAATTTAGGTATTAAGGCAATTAATTATACAAGAAAAAAAAATACGAATACATTATACGTTTTGCATCGTGCATATAATATATTAGATTCGTATTTTCGACCTACCCAAGTGAACGTTTCAAATAATATTATAACGACGACAAGACACAATGAGAAACACATCCACGTGCGCACAGAAAAAAAAAAGAAATATCACGTAGATCGTAAAGTAACTTTATCAATTTTTATCGAACGACTCGTAGATCTATATACCTAAACATAATCCAAAATTTGTAACATGAATTACCGTAACTTCATCGAAAATTATATTCTTAATATTTCCAGTGTTATAATCAATAAAAATTGTTATACTGTGTGACATTCTCGCCTTGAACTGAATGATGAGTCACTTTCCAAATATACCCATCCCGTGAGATTAATCCTTATCCTGTGTACCCAATGTTGTTTTAACAATTTTTGTGAATGAAATAAAATATTAAAATTATACTTTTATTTTTTGGAAAATTTTTGAAATTTTATTTTTAAAATGTTTTAACAGGTATTGTTAATAATTATTCAAATAATTTTATTTTTATTACAAGTCATAATATTTCATATTTTTATATTTTTTACGACATTAAAAGATATGGAATTCTGTTGCTACGTAATTTTCTGTTTCACCTCGACTTATAAATGTCCATCAAGTCCAAAATTAGCCTGTGATTATTGACTTTGCGCAATACCTTGGTTTCATTAGCTTTTTTCCATTAGCAGAAGGTAAAAAATGTCTTCTGTATAGTTGAAATAAAGCCGTGATTAAAGGCCTAAATTCAAACAAGGTTACTTAAATCACATGTAATCAAATCCCGAAAATCTTTGTCTGGATTCAATTACAGTTTATCACGCCAATTAAAGTGGAATGAATCTGGGAGCGAAATTATAAGTGACGACCAATATATCATCAGTCCGACGACCGTATGAAGATGTTAATACATCGAATAAAAAATAAAAAGATCTTAAATTATGTAATTTGTTTAAAATAATTTTTTATTCAGATTATAGTGTTTCAGATCATCTATCTTGATTAATTAATTGGTAGTAATCAGGCTGATGACCGCATGAAGATATTAATATATATCTACCGAATTAACAAATAATAAATTTATTATCAATTTCTCATGTATTAATAAAAATGTAAGTTAGATATTTCAAAAACTATATATATAAAACTATATCCATAGAACTATATCTATAACTTACACTTTTATTAATAGGTAAAATCTATCCAAATCAAACTTCTTTCATTAACTTCACTTTCATACAATTTTGAATAGCCTTCATCCGTTCCAATTAAAAAATTTATTAATAAAAATGTAAATTAGATATCTGAAAAACTGTATCTATAGATCTAGTTTTTGAGGCATCTATATAACTTAAAACTTTATGAATATAGGTATACCTATATTTGTTTTAAAATGATTTGTATGATATATCATATAAATCCTTTATTAAATCAAACTTCTTTTATTAACTTCATTTTCATACAATGTTACATTAATTGCAATAATCAGTTTCAATTAAAAAAATCAAGTACTTTAATTCACGGCAACTTAACTGCAAATATGAATTAAAACAATTCAAATAATAAAATTAAAATTTGCGTATTACGTCGTCGCATTTAAAATTCCTGCTGGTTAGCCCAATAGTTTACAACTCATTTAGCTTTCTCTTTAAAATCTATAAATATCCCCGTTATCTCTTAATTTCTCTCCGAAAGTCTGAAATCGCTCGTAATTACACCTCGCAGTCCAGTCGCTTGTTTTTCTCCCGCGCGCCGGTCGCTCGCGCGCAAATGGCGGGAGGCTAATCGTAATCGAGCAGTCGCGTCGCGCGAGCCGAGCGAGCGTCACGGTGCCAACCTAACCCGGCGCGTCGCTCCGAAGCGAGAGAGAGCGACACAGCCCGTCGTCGCCCGTCTATCGGCACATCGGCCAGTCGCGCCGGCATGCGCTCCGATCGACGCTGATAAGCGTATACACCCGCTGTACATCGAGGGTCTCGGAGATAAACAACGCGAAAGCCGTGCCCGCACTCGGGGTATCACCGCCAGCGCCCGCGGAGCGGCACACCCGGAGGACCGCGCGCACATCATGGACGAGAAGTCGCAGAAGATCCTGGAGCTGCGCGACAAGTTCTTCAAGAAGCTCGAGGACGAGGGACCGCCGGACTCCAGTACGACTGCTCTTTTCTTTCCCTCTGTTTGTATATTCGCTCGGGGCCCTGGCCCACTGCCGGAGCCTCGCGATATTTTTGTTTTTTTTTGCACAATATGCGATTCTCGCGAGCGGGCGATTGTGTGACGGACGGCTCCGACGGCACTGCTCTCTCCGGTTTTTTTGATACCGTGACTGGGCGATATGTCGTGTCGACGTTTTTTCCGCTTCGCAAACGGATTATTTACAATGTATAAGCTGACTTTGTTTTTACGTGGATTTTAACGCGTGCGTGTCAGAATTTATTATCTTTGGCCGCTTTTTTCTTTATCGAACAAGTGGTTAAAAACGCATGGTTGGCTTTAATGACTTTGTAAAATTTGTTGAAAAGTATATCTAATGCAGCACTTGATTGTCCCGCAGATACTAGAAAGATTATCAAAACGAACATTTTTTTTTATATTGATGAATAAAAAAACAGCATTGTGTGTTTAAATTTTTGTACAGAAAGTTAATTAATCAATGTTGTGATTGATTATTTCTCTTACAATTAATCGTAACAATTTATAAGCAAATAGACATAAACTAATTATCACATATTTCTTACATAAAAGCATCTTTAGTGTTATGTAATATTTTTTTGATAATATGAAAAATGAAGACAATGCAATCTTACTGTCAATGCTGTTTCAATTCTTTAATTACTTTGGCAACCAGATACTTAGTTATAAATTATTTCCTAAAGTAAATTAATATTGTTATTAATTAAGCTGATTTTTAAATTATTTTACAAGTCATTTGTTTTTAACTAATTGCTAATAGTAGTAGATCGTAATTATTAACTATTATATAAATATTAGCATTATTGTAGAAAGATAAGTCCATAATGGGTCAATAATTTAAAAAAAACTGTAAAATTTACAATTAGATGTCAGGCATTGAAGAAACTTAATTTTACTTTTTTCAAATGCTAGCTGAGTGAAGCTCAAAGGTCAACATACATTGACACTAATTGCATCAATATTAATAGCATGTAGCGCAAACATGAGTTTTCAAATTTGCTTACACTTACAAAACTATTCGATTATAAATAATAAATTTTAACTGGTTGGTTTTATTTTACAGGAGAATTTCATCCAGCAGATATTCATAGAATAAAAACAGGAGATGATTGGTTGCGACGGTTTCTGGAGCATAATGAATACAATGTACAAGAAGCTTTTAAAATGTTATGGGATACTTGTGAATGGAGAAGAAATTTTGGCACAAATGGTATGTACTATTAATCTTAGTTGTAATTTAACTATTTTATTTAAGGTAGCAAGATATTTTTCTTATAAATTTTGTTATTATTTTTAGATATAACTGAGAGTAATGTAAGAAGAGAATACTTAGAAGATGGAGTATGTTTTGGTTTTGGAAAAGATAAAGATGGAAAGAAACTTTTTGTAATAAAATCTAAACTGCATACTAAAGGGTCAAGAGACTTTTTAGAGTTGCAAAGATGTATTGTATACTGGTTTGAAAGACTGGAAAGGTAAATACTGACTTATAACATAATATTTTTATATGAATCAATGTTTAAAATAATGTTTAATACTTTTTAGGGAAACAAATGGAGATCAGATATCATTATTTTTTGATATGATAGATGCTGGTCTTTCAAATCTTGATATGGAGCTAACAAAATATTTAATAGGCCTATTCAAGAACTATTATCCTAACTTTTTAAACTATATTATTATACTTGAGATGCCATGGGTATTGAATGCTGCCTTTAATATTATTAAGTCTTGGCTGCCAGCTAAAGCCATACCAAAAATTAAGTTTGTTAAAAAGACTACCTTAAAAGAATTTGTGGATCCTAGTGTAGCACTCAAATGCTGGGGAGGTAATAATGATTACACTTTTACTTATGTCCCTGAATCACCATCTGGTGGCCTTGTAAATGGAAATGGAAAATTAGACAATCGAAAGGTATCTTTAGTATTTTATCTAGTAATTTTTTCTGTAAATTAATTATTGCTTTGCTTACATTAAATTCACTATTTAAATAGGTACATTTTGCTGGAAGCTCACCAATAACAGAACAACCTACTACTGGTTTTGGTGATCAACAGAGAAATGAAGATTCTAGTAAGACTCAATTTACAAACATAATTAGTTTAATTGTAAAAAATATCAATAAATTAAAATGTGTTCATTAATTTTTAGTGCTGATGGTGGAGCCAGATATTTTAACATTTAATAAATCTGGAAATGAAATTATGGGAACAATCACTTTGAAAAATTCCATGACAGATCAAAATCTCTCTTATAAAGTAATTTGATATAGTCTCTTTCTATTTATTTATATCATAAATTAACAAAAATTAATTAACAAAAATTTTTATCTTTTTGATATAGATAAAAACAACCTCTCCCGAGAAGTTTAAGGTTCGACCAAGTACAGGAATTTTAACAGCTTCACAAAAAATTACTGTAACAATTACACTGCAACCTGGTTATACCTCTCGTAGTTTATTGCCAGTAGATAGATTTCTTATTATGTGTCTTCCTATTAAAGATGCAAAAATGTCACCACAAGAATTGGTAGACTTTTGGAAGGTAATTAATTCTCTTTTTTAATTACTTATTTTTATGTTTTTAAAATATTTTACAATTCAAATTATATTTTAATTTATGTTTTAGTCAAATGGAGCTAATGCAAAACAACATAGGTTGATTTGTCGAGATGGAACTGAAGGAATAGATGGTTTGAAATCAAGCATGGCTTCTTCTACAGGCTCTTCTGGTGGTGATTATTCCATTGGCTCTCTATTTTCAAAGGTAAATTTTATTATTCATGTAACTAAAATTTTATTATCAAAATTATTTATAAAAAAGTATTTATGTTGCAGATTACACAAGTGCAAGATCAGTATAAGAAACTTGAAAATGACATTGCTTTCTTAAAAAAATTGTTGCTGTTCTCTACAGTTTTTATCCTTTTGCTGTTAACGTGGATTATTTATTCATTAAATTCCATTCAAATTCCTCTTCAATCGAGTGCAACACCTAGTGTTGTTAATCGACCTTCAATAAAATCGCATGATGAAATCTAGTCTAATAGGGTACATACAGATTCCTGGAAAAATTAAGAAACTTTGTAGATGAATCTTTATTTAAACTTTATTTATGCTTTTTGTCATTGACATTGTTGGGTCATATATTTATCGTTCTGTTAAAAGCGTTCCCAATACTAAATGAAGATTTAGTTCAAAAACATTATTTTAAAAAGTATTGAATTAAAAATTTAAATTGATAGTAAACTAGACGTTATAAAATTTAGTGTATATAATTTGTAATTAAATATTTTTGTAGGCAACATCTCGAACTTTACTACAATTTTACTTCACAGTGAAATATAAATTGTTTGCAAAACGTTTTAATAAAGTGTCAATCAGTGCAATGGTAATTTTAGCTACGGTATATCAAAATTTTGTATGTGTTTGTTGTAAAACAGCTGCTCACAGTTCTTATATGGATGCTTGCGATATGTATGTAGATTTTTTACAAAAACAAGCAAATAACGAAAGGGCGAACATTAAATCTATTTTTATAAACTTTATCTGTATTAATTGTTTGTGTTAATTAAAAAAAAATTATGTTGAATTTTTCACTGAAATTTAGTTGTCATTACATTCCATGCTTATAACTAACTGATGGCGGATATATTTAATGATAATATGTACAATTGCAAATAGTCGTGCAGGTATAAAGTGTCAAAATTGAAAGAAGGTTTTTAGAGTAACATGTTTATAATTTGTTGATGCATTTGCTATGTATTTTATGACATAAAGTGTAGATAGTTACTAAAACTTTGTAAACTTTCTACTTAAAATTATAAAAAATAAATAATATAAAAATGAATTATTTTTTACTTTATGTTTCCTAGTAAAACTTAAGTTTCAAAGTGGATAATAATTAAAATGAAAAACAAAATATAAAATATTTTTTCTTTATTTGTAAATATCTTTATTTGTATATTCTTTATTTGTATAAATTAGAAAAACAATAAATTATTTTGTTTAACATTGTACATAATTGTTCACAAATCTTCACTTTTTTAAAAGTGATATAATGTACCAAAATTAAGTTGTTATTTTATAACTGTATTTTTTGTTACAAAATGTTCAAAACATTTCAAATGATTTTCATATTTATTTACAAGTAGTTTTAGGAGCAAATAAGTGATTAAATTAAGTTGCAAAAATATTAAAACAATTTTTATGTATTTAAATATGAAAATCTCAATAGCTCTCACTGTAAGCCAGTCCAGTATAAGTTTAATTAATGACCAACTTGAATAATAATTTCCTTTTTAAGGAGTAACGCGTTTAGGATCACGGGGGAACATAGAAACCTTTCGAATGTTGTCCAAGCCTAGATACAACATTACAACTCTCTCCATTCCTATTCCTCCACCAGCATGAGGTGGGCATCCATACCTAAATGCATCTATGTATGCCTTAATTTTTTCAATATCTATACCATGATGCTTTGCCCTTTCAGTCAAGAATTGGGGATCATGAATCCTCTGTGCTCCAGATATAATTTCTTCTCCTCGCATGAACATGTCATAGGAATTTGAAGCTTTTGGATTGGTAGGATCTGGCATAGTATAAAATGGCCTAACAGCTAAAGGATACTTATCAAGCATGTAAAAGTCAGTATCATACTTTGCTTTAATAATTTTTCCTAAAAGCTTTTCACTTGGTGTTGATAAGTCATCTTCATCACCCATTTCCACTCCAGCTTCCCTTAATAATTTGACTGCTTGTGGAAATTCTAATTTTAATGGTGGATCAAGAAATTTAAATGGTTCAACTTTGTACTGTTGATTAATGATTTCTATTTCAGTTTTATACGATTCTTGCAGACCTCTAAAAAGATCAGTAAACATTTCACCGATAGTATCCATAACTTCATGATAATGGTATTTGAAAGCCATTTCTAAATCTAATCCTACAAACTCAGTCAAATGTCTGTGTGTATTTGAGTCTTCTGCTCTAAAAACAGCTCCTACTGTAAAAACTTTTTCAAAATCAGCAGCAATAGCCATTTGCTTGTAAAGCTGAGGTGATTGTGCTAAGTAAGCGGATCCTTTGAAGTATGATACAGTGAAAACATTAGCACCTCCTTCACTTGCAGCAGATATAATCTTTGGAGTATGTATTTCAACAAATCCTTTATTTGTTAAAATATCTCTAAACAGCTTACAAACGCCAGCTTCTAGCCTGAAAATGGCTTGATTCGCAGGAGTTCTAAGGTCCAATACCCTGTTATCCAATCTGGTATCTTGATTTACTTTGATATTCAAGTTTGAAGTATCATTGTCGTTAACAGGCCTAGCAGCATCCTCTATTTGCAACGGTAATTGTGGCTCGGATGCACTTACAACGAAAAATTGTTCTACGTGAATCTCCACATACTTTTGAGTACAAGATTCAATGGGATTAGGCACCTTCTGAACTTTTGCTTGAACATCGACTATCGATTCCTTGGTCACTGCAGATATAAATTTGACCATTTGTCTGCTAATTTTGTCATTGACAGCAGCCAAGCCTTGAATTGAATGAGACTGTTGTCGAATAACAATGAAACATTGTTTTCCTTTAGCTCTGCTGGTGTGCAGTCTACCCCTAATCCACACTACTTTGTCCGCGTACTCGGTATTCAAATCTTGAATATGCACGAATTGTCTGTCTTCATATAGCTGGTCGCTTTGAATCAATTTAACTTGACCATACTTTCCAACAGATATATCTTCCGACTCGACCGCGGGCTCAGTTTCGGCTGGCTTTTTCCTCGCCTGCTTTTCTTCCTGTTTCTGTTGCTTCTTCAACGCTTTTTTGGAGACGTTTTCTCCTTTCGGAGCAGCAGCGGTCTCGCCTTCTTGGGTCATTATCTAAAATATGCACGTGGTTAATAATACGTTTTATTCATTCTAGGTTCAATGAATTACAATTAACTTATTGTATATTAAAACAAACAGCGTTATCTAAATATTTATAGTATAATTATGTAAACAAATTTCTACTGACCTGTGCGTTCTGCAATATCGTTGAAAATTAAACGAACCTGCCGCTGCCGTCTTTATCTGTTTTTCTCTCGAGAAAGTCGAGACTTGGGGTTAGGTCATCAGCGCCAGCTGATTACACGCTCTGCTGTGCTGTCGCTGCGTGCACGTCTGCAGTATGCACGTCTGATAAAGGTATTATATCCTTGCTCCAATGTTCTTTCCCCGATCTTGGCAAGTGATGCGGTTGCGATAAGTAATGCGGTTTTCAAAGTCTGTTATCTCGCAATAATAACCGATATTTCAGCGATGTACGATATCAAATTAAAAGTATTTATTTCGTTGTTTCTTAAATGTAAAATTTGAAAATTGCAAAAAGCAAAATGATTTCAAAATGATTATAAAGTTTTTAAAGCCGAATTCATTTGAAAGAAAAATTATAAAAGTTCATGAAATTTTCAAATGTAATTGTATACGATTATAATATTTATTTGATTTGGAATTTCATCACGTGACCGGAAATGACGATAAAATAAGTGGCAAAAAATGCGCGCGACTCGCACACATTGTGATCAACTTAATAACGAAAAATAAATATTAGTAAATATTTATTCGTAAATCAATATAACTACAATGTTGGACTGATTTATTGTTATCTTCAAGATAAGAAATGAAAATGAAATTCTGACTTTTACAGATTGTTTTAATTAGTTGCATATCTTTGATAGTTTATAACAAGAATTAAATATATTAAATATTTGCCTGAAAATAGTTTAAATTATTCTAAAAGCAAGAAATTAAAATAGTAATAATTTGTATTTTAATAACAAAATTTGAGACAGAAGTCATTTTTAAATTTGCCGCCTTAATTGGACCAGTCAAAGCAAATCACACGGCTATAAACTGGTTGTTTTGCCAATCCAAAATTGAAATCGGGGACTATATAATATCTCTAATTGAAAGTAATTTTTATTATTAATGGTTGGTACTTGAATCCACAAATATATATAAAATCAATAAAACGGGACGATAAGCGAATATGGCAGCAATAAAACTAATCTCGCAACCAGTAGCCCTGACCGTGCGATTAGTCTCGTCGCGTCTGAAATCCAATTAAAAAAGCCATCGTTATTCAAGCACACAAAATTCGCAGTTGCTCGTAATCCTCCCTGGATCCCGAGAAAAAGCGAGTAACTGCGTAATCAAGGTATAATACGCCTGGCCGTTGGCGTGCTACAGGCATTGGGGCATCGCTCGGTCGGCCATGTTGGGCGCACGGGCATAGCAGCAGCCTGCGTCGTGCACGCACACGGAGGTGAGCGAGAGGGAACGAGTGCTCGGCTCGGGCTCTTACACAACGCCCTCAAGCGTGCGACACACACAATCGAACGGCCTGGCAAAGCGGAGCAGCCAGAGGCTAAAACTGAGAGAGAGAGAGACGGGGGAAAGAGAGATAAAGTTCGAAGGCCCGAGAGCGTGTGGATATTGCAGGTATACACACGTCGAGGGTCGGCCACGCCGAAAATATATACGCGACACGCGTAATAAGCCGTGCACACTGGGGCGCCCGGGCGACGCGCGCGCCCGCTCACATCCCCGACGTCAGGCCGAATATACGCGGCCGAACGCGCGATTCGCCGTCGCGGCAAAAGGAAGCGGAGGAGCGGAGAGAAGGAAGAAGCGGCGTCCTCCTAGTCAGCCATCGAGAGGCGGACGCGTCCCAGCAGCCACGGTGAGTAGGCGACTGGCCGTGCCACGGGCGGAAAAGGCGCGACTCATAGCTGGCGCGGGCGAGGCGCGCTTTGCGTGGCGTAAGTGGGCAACTGCACGCGGGGACGAGCGTTTGGCGCCGTCTAGCGCACCTTCGTCGAGCAGCAGCAGCAGCAGCAGCGGCGGCGACCCGAGGAGTCTCAGGCAGCGCTCTCCATATTGATGACAGCGCCGACGGTGATAATTTTCTGAAATTTTTGTCGCTTAATGCCCCCTGTGTCCTGATGCCGAAAGCAGCGCGGCCCCGAGGCTCCGCCGCGGCCGACAGAATGCGCCGCCTCCAGGTGCGCTGACCCGCGACGCCGTCCTCGCCGCCCCCGGGTGCGAGCCCCGCACGGCGGGCCGCCCGTTCGCGCGCTCGCTCGAGCGCCTGCGTCCGCGCGCGCTTCCTGTCCCCCGGAGTCATGGCGTCCGGACGTTGCCACCGCTCCACCTCCTAAGTGCCCCGGCCTGTTCGCGCGGTTTTTCGAGGTGTAGGTGCTGGATTTGAGCGCGCAAAAGCGAGGATTACCTGTTAGGGCTAATGTCGTGACGTTTTGCTCCAATGATTCAGTGGGATTGCTGTTAGGCACTGGCTGCTCCGAGAGGTTCGTGCTCGGATGGCTGGGTCTTCTTGGCACCCCACTGTTTTGGTTCATCGGTTCATTTTGGTTTCCTCGTGCTTGTACACTGCACCGTGTCGATTTTATACTTCATTTTTTCAGCCCTTGTGCTCTTCAGAAATTAAGTTTTTCTTGTTCGAAGAGTACAGGATACTTGTGCTTTGAGTAGTCAATATTTGAAATTGAATTATTTTATTTGCATCGCATTAGGTGTATTTTTTTATTTAAGTTTTTGAACAGCTTATTACTTTATAAATATTTAATTAGTCTTTAATTTAGTGTTATTGATTCAACAATAACTTGTGAGGATAATAATTGGAAAGATTAATTCACAATTTGCTTATTCTTAATATCTTTTGTTTTTAAAACAAAGAAAAATAATGTAATTTTAACAAATATTTAAAATTAATTAATAAGATAATAGAAAGATATATCACTCGACTAAATGTACAAAATTCATATATATATATTTTTAAAATTATAAAGAAATTTATAATTAAGTTATATTTGGAGTTTTATAATGATTTTATAATGATTATTTGTTTTTTGTTTTAGGTAGAGAGCTTAAATTGAAAAGATATACAAATTAATGTTGTGACCATGTCAAACGTAACAACGATAAAGTTGGAGGGGAATCAGGAGTCTGTAACTGAAATACAGACTTATCTGGAATCTTTTAACAAGGAAATTGAAGGTGGTCAAGGAGAACAGTTGCAACATGTTCAATGTTAGTATTATTGAATTATTTAATAATATTATATTACTACTTTACAGTATCTTAAAATTTACTTATTTTTTTAGTACAACAAGTAGAAGGATTAACAGGAGAAGATGGGGGTACCTATTTTGTTGACCAAGCTGGCCAGTATTATTACCAAGCTAGTGGAGATGACACACCTGTTTTAACACAAGTGCAAATACAGGAGGTCAGTGAAGCAGATGGCAACATTGATGAGGGTTCGCAAGAAGCACAGTATCAGGAAATTGAAGATCTTGAACAAGTCAATGCAGACAACCAGGTAATTTTAATACAAATTAAAGAATGTTTTCTAGCCATGCACATTTTTAAATAAAAAAACTACTTTCAGGTTCAAACCACAGAAAGTATTGGGAATCAAATGGTTCTTAATTCTGGTGACGCTTATCAAACTGTAACAATAGTGCCATCTGACTCAAATCCTGGAGAAGTTAGTTATGTTTTAATTGTGCAACAGCCTGAAGCTGATGCAAAGGGAGAGAATAAGACCGAAAATGAAAATGGTGAAGGTGAAGAAGGTGAACAAGACTTAACTGTATATGATTTTGAAGATAATGAGGATAATGAAGCAGCTGTTGAGTCTGAAGTTGAAGATGACAAAACTAAAATCATCAAGTTTATTCCCAAGAAATCTCAAACAGTCACACAGGCACATATGTGTAACTATTGTAATTACACAAGTCCTAAACGTTATCTTTTATCGCGGCACATGAAATCTCACTCAGAAGAGAGGCCTCACAAATGCAGTGTCTGTGAAAGAGGTTTTAAAACTCTAGCTTCATTGCAGAATCACGTCAACACCCATACTGGGACCAAACCCCATCACTGCAAATTCTGTGATAGCGCGTTTACGACTTCTGGTAAACATTTGATTGAAAACTTATTTTAATTTTACAAATATCTTCTAATATTTAAACATTTTAAAGAATTTATCAATTTCTACTAAGTTTATCAATTTAAATGATTTGTGATAGTCAATGTACCATAAACATTAACGTGAATTAATACTAAGTAATTTTAATTTTTATAATTTTAGGTGAACTTGTTAGACATGTGCGATATAGACACACTCATGAAAAGCCACATAAATGCCATGAATGTGACTATGCCTCTGTTGAACTATCTAAGTTAAAGAGACATATTAGATGTCACACTGGAGAACGGCCGTACCAAGTACGTTGTAAAAAAGAAAATTAAAATTATTTTTTTTAAATATTTAGCTTTTCTTCTTTTTCATGCATTTATCATTTTAGTGTCCACATTGTACATATGCAAGTCCAGATACATTTAAATTAAAGAGACACTTGCGCATACATACTGGGGAAAAACCGTACGAATGTGATATTTGTAATGCAAGATTTACTCAGTCTAATAGTTTAAAGGCCCATAAACTTGTCCATAACGGTCAGTATTTACACCGATCTATATCGTGAATATAATTGTGCATATAAACACAGCTTAGCGTTTTAACATGGTCTTTTGATAGTTGGAGATAAACCCGTTTTCCAATGTGAACTTTGTCCTACAACGTGTGGTAGAAAAACGGATCTCAGGATTCATGTACAAAAATTACACACCTCTGATAAACCATTAAAATGCAAAAGATGCGGTAAAACATTCCCTGATAGGTAATTTGGTTTTGTTATTAATTATAATTACTTCATGTAATTAATTAAGAGAAACTAATATATTAAATCTGCTTTGATAACAACTTTAGGTACAGTTACAAATTGCACAGCAAAACACACGAAGGAGAAAAGTGTTACAAGTGTGATTTATGTCCTTATGCTTCGATATCAGCTCGCCATTTAGAAAGCCACATGCTCATTCACACGGATCAGAAACCATATCAATGTGATCATTGTTACCAGTCCTTCAGACAAAAGCAACTTTTAAAAAGACATTGCAATCTTTATCACAATCCTTCTTACGTTCCACCT